>JAPVEC010000046.1:0-118875 GCA_028984105.1 Lavandula angustifolia | reverse complement strand
CTAAATTAAATATTGTTAGTGGGGATAAGTGGGGTTGGTGGATTGTGTTTGAACGTAGGGTTTGTATCTCCTACTTTGAGGACTGTCGTAAAGATTTTGGGTACAAACTTCTCTTAAGACCGTGATGGAAGATGAGACTGCCTCTCTCTCTCTTTCTCTTTTCTCTCTCATGGAAGATTTTGGGTACCTATTTCTCTTTTCTCTCTCTACTTTATGTCTCTCTCCCCCCTCACTGTCCTCCCTCACTGTCCTCTCGCCCATTAACCATGCGGTCATGAGACACACTTTGGCGAGGATTCGACTTCTTCTTCGTAGATGTCGAGTTCGTTTCTCTCACGTTCATAGAGAGGAAAATAAGCCGACAGATTATCTTGCCCATCAGGGACTTTAGATGATAGAGCTTAGATTGTTTGATTCTTTTACAGTACCGAGATTTCATCAGTCTTTGGTTAGGATGGATCAATTTGACTATCCTAACTTCAGATTCAGATATCGGAGCTTCGGACACACTCTTCATTCGGCAGCTATTTTGAGTTTATTATGACTCTTAGATGATCAGTTTGTCATTTGTTGGCCATCCATTGTCAAAGATTTAAGATTTGCATTTCAAAGAAATTTGCTGAACTATTTCTTTTCTTTGTCCAAGTTTCGAACAAAAGTCGGTGGCGAGATTATAATTGTGGCCATCGGCGGCGGAAAAAGGCAATTGTACACCTTGAAAACAGCGGCGCCGCCGTCGTCGCACTTTCTCGGCGAAAGATTCGGCAAGTCCGTGAAGCGAAGACGACCGCCATTACCGAACGACTCTATTCTGTGTCGCCAAGCAGCGCCCATATTGTGGGGGCGTTTTGGTTGAGTGAATGATTAACTAGGGTTGGGGTTTCGACTTGGGCGTGGAAGCTTTTCCTCAAATTGAATTATTATATTTTTAAAAAAAATTCCAATTGATGTTTAGTTTCATGAATTTCCAAATTGACCTCCAAAAGCAGAACTGTGTATATGGGCCTTTTTAGAGTATGTTAATGGGCTGTCTGATTTTCGTATTTTGGGCGCAATTGATAACATACAAATAATATGTACACATCAAAAAGAAAATGAACATATTAATATGTACTAAATAAATATTTTGCTGATTAAGTTCCTATCAAAAGACTGCTAGCTAACAACATGAACCTTGTGGATATGAGGGATTTAACTAATGAAAAGTAAATAGTAGAGTTTCGAATCATATGAAGGTTGGAGTGTAAGCGGTTTCTCTCCGAACTATAAATTCGATGAAATCAAACCAATTACCAAACCGAAAATCGTGATTCGGTTCGGGTTTCGTAGTTTGGTTCAGCTGATTTTTCAAAAACCGTTTACAATCAATTAAGTTTGTGGTTCCAAAGACCTATCTATTTTATTTCTTATTTTTTTATTTTAGAATATTCGGAAATTTAGATAATTAGATCAAGAAGGAAGATATCTTATGAGTTGGGTTGCCCCGCGATGGCGATTCCGGTAATTCTGGCAATGGCGCAGGGCTATCGGGAATGCAGAAGGCGTTTATCCCGTCACAAAATGCTACTTCTAGCCCCATCCCAATTTTGTAAAATGAGTACTCCTTCCGTCTCGCTATTTGTGGCTCACTTTCCCGAAAGGGGTGTCCCATTATTTGTGGCCACTTTTCTAATTTGGTAAAAACTTATTATCATATCTTCTACTTTATCATCTTCTCTCTCCTACTTTATTACATTCTCTCTCCTACTTTATCATCATTTCTCTCATACTCTCTTATTATCTTACTCATCTTCTCTCTCATACTTTATCATCTACTTTCTCTCTCATATTTTATCATCTACTCTCTTAATTCCCGTGCCGAAACCAATTGAGCCACAAATAGCAGGACGAAGATAGTAACACTTAACTACTACAACTATCATATGATAATTCTTGATTCTTGATTCTCACGCAAGAAATACAACTCTTGTTTTTAGTTTATTTTTCGGTTGAGTTTTTTGTTTATTTAAAATTGAAATAAAAAAACAAAATGCATCAAATATAGCTAATGGTGGAAAAGGAGTTGATCTTAAAGATGTCCAGGTCAGTTGAGATCCAAATCTTGATTCATGAAAAGGAAATTTGTATTTTGCAAATCCGTCGATACCTATTGACGGAATATCAGTCACCATTCCGTCGCCGTAGACGCGGGACTTATCGGACTTTCCGTCGTTATGTCCCTCGGTAATGGGTGACGGAAGCTATATTCCATCACGAAATTTTAGTGATAAAAATATTTTGACAGGCATAACAATCACTAAAGAAAAATACGACGGAATTCTAGTAGATAGTGACAAAATATTCCGTCACGGTTAAGCTAATTTCTAGTAGTGAATTGGAGTTTATAATGTATGTTTTTTTTTTCTTCAGATAATCCGCCCTAGATGGTGATGATGATGGACTATATATATTCACTGTGAGGAGGCTTTGATTAATTGATGAAAATTGAAGTTGAAGTTGTGTTTGTTGTCATGTATGTCTCACATTGTTAGCTTGGTTGCATTTATCTCTTTGGTGTGGTTGTCATGTATGTCTCACATTGTTAGCTTGGTTAATTTCGAGGACCCTTATTTTCTATATTAGACAATATTTTTATATAGATCATATTTTTTTGCTGTTGAATGAATGTGGGGGAAAGAAGTATGACACGAGAGTTAATTTCTTGTCGTAAAAGGTTACGCGTTAGAATCCACCCGTAAGTTGGATGTTCTTATAAAAAGTAGAGGTTTTGTTAATATTGTCTAGTACTTTATTTTATTTTTTATATTTTTATTTTTATTTTTGGTGTTGAATGTGGGGGTGAGAAACTAGAGGTTTTTTTAAGATTCAGTATTATTTCAATTTTAAGATTATTTCTCAATTGTATATGTTGTGGATCATAGACATAACTTTTTATTGTATTATATGTTTGATTTAAGATTAATTCTAACTCATTTGCACTTGTTGTGCATGCATCTTAGTTCTACGGTTTTTTTAGATCTAGTGCCGATTATAGTTTAAGCGAATATTTGGTTAGTTTCAGTTTCATTACGATGATTCTTGAAATAATTATTTAATGAAAAAGGAAAACAGAACAAAACTATCCTATTTCTCTCCAAAATACTCCTTGTTTTGTGTAAACTTCATTACAAAAGACTACCATGTGCCATACTATGTGGTTAAGGTTTCGACTTAGATCATGGATGCTTTTCCGAAAAAACACAATTGCTCCAATTTATTTTTGTGTCTAATCGTGTCTACCAATTTACTCCAATTTATTTTTTTTAGTCATGTGTTTGTAATTTATTTTTGTCATGTGTCATATTGTAATTGCACGTTTCATTTCAATTGCTCGAACATTTGTATCTAATCGTGTGTCATATTGTAATTGCACGTTTAATTTCAATTGCTCGAACATTTTGTGTAATAGTGTCTATACTCAAATTTATTTTTTTGTCATGTGTCATATTGTAATTGTACGTTTCATTTCAATTGCTCGAATATTTGTGTCTAATCGTGTGTCATATTGTAATTGCACGATTCATTTCAATTGCTCGAACATTTTGTGTCTAATCGTGTATTATTGATAATATTTTCAAATTATCGGGTAACTCAAATAAATCACCACTAAAATAGGTGATGGAAAAGTAGTTTGTAAAGTACATTCATTTCGAATTCTTTTAGAGTTACACAACTGAAAATGAATGCAATCCTAATATATAAAACAAACTATTACTCGTTGTAAATGCCTCTAACTCGTTAATGGGCTTGGGCTGTAATCCGACCCACGAAATAATTGATGGGCTTAAGCTGCATTTGTTCCTTCCGGTTGAAGTACAAAACAGCCACACCTCCGGTTACTTCTGGTTGAAGTACAAAACAGTCACACCTCCGGTTACAAGTCAGGTGAAATGATATTCTAGTTGATTGTTATCATCTCAAGTTCTGGCGATTGCATTTGATACCGTCTACTACTTGCTCTTTGTGAATTTCACAGTACTTGAGGTTTTGGGAAGGCATTTCTTCTATTTTCGGGATCGGGATCCCGAAATTCGATATTGGGATTCCCGATCCTGTCCCAATCGTCATCCCTATTTATAAATAGAGAATTTTTATCCTCGTAATAAAACACTTCTTATTCCCGCTGTCTCCACTATTCTATATTTCTCTATAGTTTAAAATAAATTTTAATTGTTATGATTCTTATTTCACTCTTTGTGTCGGACTTCGTGTTCTACACTTCCAGCAAATTTAATTGATATTTTTCTAGAAAAAGAATTTATAATCGAGATGATATATTATTGAATAATCCAAATACAACAAACACCAACATAACTATAATGTGAAGTCGAGTACAATACCAACACGAAATTTGTCACATGAAAAACAATCCTTCTTCAGCAAAAGAAAGAAAAAAGCAAACAATATAATTCAAAACTAAAACCCACACTTAATCAAGGTTCTCTCAACCTTGAATTTCCTCCATCATTTTATGAAACCCCGAGGAAGAGTGACACCAACCATTTAGGCCTTCGGTATTCAATTATAAAATGACCAACAATGATGCCTATAGGCAAACCACATCCATAACCCAACACCATAGGTTTCCAAGTAAATCCATCAATGAAATTAGAGTCATCACTTCCTTCCGGCAACATGTGAGGAGTAGCTTGTTCACATTTTTTAGTTAAGGGAACTCCGCACAACCCTGAGTTCCCAAAGTAGGAGCTATTATCAAATGTTGAGAACTGACCGCCAGATTGAGGTATTTGCCCCACAAGATCATTCATCGAAAGATTTAATACTTCTAGAAAATTTAACTCCGTAAGTTGCCGAGGAATCTCACCAGTCAATTGGTTCCAAGAGAGGTCCAATGATTCTAATACTTTCATATGTCCAAAGGATGATGGTATATGCCCAACGAGACTATTATGGGACAAATTCATGTACCTCAATGAATTAAGGTTCCCAATAGAATTTGTAATACTCCCTGAAAACTTATTATCGGACATGTCAATAGCTACGAAGGTTGTCAAGATTCTCACTAGTGACTGCTCCGAGCCTTTCAAAACAAATTCTAACGACTCATCGTAGTACGCAAACCAATTTTGCACCCCCGTCGTATTTTCCTTGGCATTTATCATTGCTGTAAAGTTAATCAAATATTTATCCGGCAAAGAACCACAAAATTCATTTCGAGATATATCCAACACTTGTAACCTGCGGAATGGAAGATCAGTGTTTGCAGGAGGTAATATGATTCCATGCATCTTGTTATTGCTCAGAACAAGGACTCGAAGCTCAACAAGAGTCTCCATCCAAATGGGAAATACATCTTGTATTTCATTGTTTCCCAAGTCAACAACTTCGAGCTTTTTGCAATTTACTAGGGATTTTGGTAGCGTGCTTCCCAACCTGTTGCCGTTTAAGTTAAGAGACTCGAGAGCACAACCCTCTAGAAATGTTGGTGGAATTATGCCTTGAAGGCAATTTTCCTTCAAATGCAGAACCTCCAAATTATTACTGAAATTCCCTAAACACTTTGGAATTGATCCCTCCAACCGATTGTTAGAAAGATGGAGGTATCTGATCAGGGTCAAGTTGCAAATGGAGGGTGGAATCTCTCCAATTAATTTGTTGGAGTGCAGCATTAGAGCGGATAGGGAGGTTAGATTTCCAATAGCGGAAGGTATTGAACCCGACACATGGTTATTTGCCAAGTTAAGAGTAGACAAGGATTTAGATCTTTCAATCTGTAGTGGTATTGAACCTTCAAAAGAGTTACCAGAGAGATAAATCTCCGCAATAGATGCTGTGAACAACTCTTCTGGGATGGTACCTGAAAGATGCATGAAACACACTGAGACGACATATTTATTGGTCAAACTTTTGGAATTTTTATATTACAATCTCGTACTTTATTTTATCAATAAACGTCAATGTGTTAACTTATGAGATTATGAAATGCCGTCCGTATTGTGGTATTTCTTGAAATCTGCAACTCAATTATAATTTATACGAGTAAAATTATTATTCTAGTGGAGGATTTTTATCTGACTCAAATTTGAGGAAAATATTTGAAAGATGATTGCTTGAACTACAATTAACTAAACCAGGCCAACTGAGTTTTAGAGAGAGCTGAATGTCCGAAGCTACTAAATTAAAGAGGCAGGAATCATACCATTCAAAGGATTTGTTCCAAAAATAATTATAATCCAAGTGTTTTTATGGTGAAAGTGGTTATTCATCGAAACATATGTATAAAGAATTCTAGTAGTCTATTATAGCTCAAATTTGATAACTCTTGAAGAATTATATATATAATTAGCTAGCTATGAATTTGTTTAACAAAGTTGAAAATTAGAAACTACAAGTATCGGTTCTCGCTCCCTCAATACCAACTAATAAGTTTCCTTTGTCATTTATGCAAATATTTAAACTTTTCTGACTAGACAAACGGCCATAAAAATGCCAAAAAGGTTTAAAAGGTAGGACATACCGGTTAAAAAATTATCATCAAGATGTAACAAACTTAGGTCTGTCATGTTCCCAATTTGTCGTGGTAATGAAGCATAGGGGTGGGTAAACTAATCGGGTTCCCATTCCCGTACCGTCCCGTTCGGATCGGGTAAAATGGGTACGGATATCCATTTTGCGGGTACCCGTAAAAAATGGTGAGCGTCGGTTACGGGAACGGGTAGCTCCGGCTATTACCCGTTCCCGAATGGATATCCGCTTATATTATTATTATTTTAATTAATATATTATATATTAATTTAATTAATATTTATACTTATACAATAATATATTAATATTACTAATTTTAAAAGAAACAACAAAAACAACATTGAATTTGGCTATTACTAATTTACTACCAACAATAAGAAGCTTTAGGGATTTTTCTGAAAGCTGGGTATAAAATAATATTTGTCATAATAACGATGTAATAAAATTGTAGCCTTTCAACTTAAACTTGATTTCAAAGAGGAAGAATACCAGCTGTGATTTCTGCCTCTTATCATGTTTTATCTTCTTCTTTTTTTAATTTATATTAATAAATTTAATTATATTGAAATAAGTGATAAAACGTGTGTGTATTCCCGTTCCCGTTCCGTACCTGCACTATGCGAGTCGGGAAATGGGTAGTAAATTAAATTTAGTACCCACTGATGCGGATATCCGCATTTGAGTACACATCCTGTGCCCACCTCTAATGATGCAAACAAGTTTTTGTCTACATTAAATTAGTGGAATATTTTATTAATTGTGCGTACGACTAGTACTATATGTACTCCAAGTAATGGCACTCAATTTACTATACATGAATCTTTACGAATTTACTTCAAAACTGAGTATTTATATATATATCAAATTTCTGAAATTAGCGAAATCGAAAAATAAAAATTAAAAGCTTTTGGAAGGAAATAGAGATAAGAATATCCCACCTGTTAAAGCATTTCTCGATAGGAAAAAGACATTAAGTGCTTTCAAGTTCCCAAATTCATTTGGAATAACACCTATAAAAATTTAGAAAAGAAAGACCATAAAAATAGAAATAAATAAATGCTAGACATGGAAGAATATTTTGATTGCATATTATTAACATGAAATTTTCTACTCCATTTTGATATATTTTAGTTGTGTTTCAGTAAACCCGTTTATATGCCTTAATTATTAAACGCGTTCACTGGCCTGGTTCGCAATTGGAACCAAACTACGGTTAGTACATATGGTTATGAAACCAATGACAACGATTCTAAATGTCTATTCTATTTTAAGGTTAAAAAGCTTTAAACCCATTGTTACTAGATTTTTGCGCTTTTCTCCATCAACTATGAAAGGTGCAATTGACCCTTGAATATTAGATTTGTACGTTTGGTCCTCTAAATTATGAAAATGTGCAATTTACCCTCCTGAATTATTTAATTTGTAGTTGATAAGTAAAATTCCAAATGAGAATTTCCGACTAGTGCAAAGCTAGGGGTAACATCGTCCTGAAGTTTTAGTTTCATGCGATTTACCCCTTGAACTATTTTACGTGATCAATTAAATCAAGATGATATACTCCTAACTTTGCGTGTATGGTCGGAAACTTTGTCAGGATTTTACTATGCAACAAATTAGACAGTTTTGGCAAATGACAAATTTTCATAGTTCAGAGGGCAAAAGAGCACAAAGCCAATACTCCAAGAGATAAATTATACATTTTCATAATTTAGGGAACAAAGCGCAAAAATTAATACTCCCACCTTTCCATAGATATAGTCTTGTTTCTTTCCGGTGCGGATATTAAGGAGAGTTATTAATCGTATGTAAAATCGTGGTACCCAAAATTGTGTGTAATCTTTTAACCTAAAGTCGTCATTTTAGAAAATTGGACAAGATCAATGGAACAATCGAAACGTAAAAGAGACAATATCTATGGGGGCGGAGGGAGTAGTATATTGGATATAAAGCTTTTAACCCATATTTTAATATATGCTACGTACTTAAGATATTAAGTTTCATTTTCTCTAGAATCATTTGCATGAATTTAGTTTTTAATTATAATTGTTTTCAATAATCGAATTAACATTGCTGTGTAATATGAAAATATTTTATTATTTTAATACATCTCCAAAATACTAGTGGATACTTCTAAGCTAGAGGTAAATTTTAATAGTATACCAAATTATAATATATTCCATAATAATTGTATTATTTGTTTTGACAAACATACAACTCAATGATTTCTTGAACTTTGATTGATAAATAAGAAAAGTAAATGATAAATAAAACATTTATAATAGCTAGAACCATACCTGTTAAATCATTGTCATCGAGGTATAGTGATTCAATGGATGACATGTTCCCAATTTCTCTCGGCAATGATCCATTAAGCCTGTTTGACATCATCTTCAATGACACTAAATTAGTAAGAAAACTAATCTCTTTCGGAATATCACTTGAAAAATTGAAACCTCGTGAAGGCTTAATGCAACTACGAAGAATCCATTAACTTTTACTATTATGAATCGGAAGACATTCATTTCTCCCCCATGAAATTACTTTGTATTTAATGCTTGTTAAGTTTCGTTTTATCATGCATGCATTAATTCAATCAGAATTCTGATTCAATGACACTAAATCAGTAAGAAAACTAATCTCTTTCGGAATATCACCTGAAAAATTGAAACCTCATGAAGGCTTAATGCAACTTTGAAGAATCCATTAACTTTTACTATTATGAATCGGAAGACATTTCTCCCCCATGAAATTACGTTGTATTTAATGCTTGTTAAGTTTCGTTTTATCATGCATGCATTAATTCAATCAGAATTCTGATTTAATAACTGAGCTAGAAAATAAACTTTCTCCACTATATACCCGTTAAAAAATTGTAAGAAATGATTAAATGTTGTAGGAGTGTCAAGTTCCCGATTCCTCGGGGTAATGGTCCTGTAAGATTGTTTGAATCCATCCACAATGTCTCTAACTTGTTCGCATAACAAATTTCTTCCGGAATATTACCTGCATAACTATAAAAGCTCAAGTTAATTATCATGAACACAAGTATAAAATAATCAAATTAGTATTCGCTCTTTGATTTACTGTAAACTATTCTTCAAATATAAGAAATGAACACCTACATATTTGTCAAAACTAGATATTAAACTACGAATAATAATTTAGGTAATGAAGAAAATGAATAATTTCACAATTTAAAAAAAAAAAATAGAAATAGATGATGAGCATGACGGAAGGGGATGGGTGGGTGTCCCCTTCGGGCCGTGTGGGAATCAAATCTTTTTGTGTAATTTTTGGACTAAAAAATTAATTTTAGATCTCAACCTCCTTACCAACCCTGGATCCGTCCCAAAAAGAAATTAGAATCGATTCCCTCGAAAAAAAAAAAATATTTGTTATTGATTTTCATTCAAAATACCGAGAAGAAAAAACCATAGAAAAACCTTATTGCAAAAAAAAAAAAAAAACTCATATGTGTTGATGAACTAACACATCAAATCAAGGGAAGCAAGATTCAATATGGATATACACACAATAACGTACCAATCAAGTGGTTGCTCCCTAAGTCCAAATTCCTAAGCAGTGTCATGTTGAACATTGATGGAGGAATAGTGCCAGAGAAGAAGTTACGGTACATAGACAGAGAAACAAGGGAAGAAAGATTTCCAATTTCGGATGGAATAGTGCCGGAGAATGAGTTATTGTCCATAGACAGAGAAACAAGGGAAGAAAGATTTCCAATTTCCGATGGAATGGTGCCCGTAAGTTCTTTACCAGAAAATATCCAGCTCGATTACTCGGTTGTGACGAGAATCACATGTAACTCCTATCCAATCACAGACAGAGGTATGATTGGTCCAATTTTTAGTTAATATACCATTGGGATCTGATATAATATGAGCCTTTAAAGTAAGTGAAGAACGATCGGAATTGATATCACCATTTGCAGCAATAGCTAAGCCGCAGTTCATTAAAAAACGAAGGAGTAAAAGAACTGAGATAAGGAACAATTGGGAGTGTATATCCATGAAGATTGATTCTTTGAGAAATACAATGTTATTCTATAGAAGTTGTCGGAATTTAAGTATGTAAGAGGAGACTTAGTCAAGTGTGGAAATTCGATTTTTTTCCAATTAGCTGTCCCCACTTAACCTTTCAGCACATATCATTTTTGGAAATTTCTTTAGTCACTTTCCCTTTTTCTGACCTTTTTAGTCTTTCTTTCCCCACTTAAGACTCCAAATTCTGTCTACTTTATTTTTTTTAATTTTTTTTGATAACGAGGAACTCGCAGCCGCTACTTTTGGTCCCGGGCCACCCACCTTCACCACTACGCCATCCCATGGAGAACCAAATTATATCTACTTCTTTTTAAGGCATTTGTGTGCAACCCAAGATGATAGGCAAGGCTGGATCCGTCACTGTGTGTGTTTGTGTGTGTTTTTACAAGTCTGAATTGATTTATAATTTAAATCATTCGAAATGGTGTCTGTACTTTTGTTTTATGAATCGATAATTAATATACTTTTCATGTCCTAAGTGGATATAACTTCCTTATTCTAATATCATATTTACTCTTAAAAGCAATTGTTTAAAGTCGGAAAAAAATCGACTATCAAATTCTAGTTTACATGTGTCAGACGTTGTAATCAACTATCAAAGTCGTTATTCTTTATAACGTCATATTTACTCTTAAAAGCAATTGTTTAAAGTCGAAAACAATCGACTATCAAAGTCTAGTTTACGTGCGTCGACATTGTAGTCAACTATCAAAGTCATTATTCTTTATAACGTCATATTTACTCTTAAAAGCAATTGTTTAAAGAACTTTAGGGATCAATTAATACATAATGTCTAGTTTACGTGTGTCACACATTGTAGTCAACTATCAAAGTCGTTATTCGGTATAATATCATATTTACTCTTAAAAGCAATTGTTTAAAGAAATTTATGGATCAATTAATTCATAATGTCTAGTTTACATGTGTCACACATTCTAGTCAACTATCAAAGTCCTTATTCTTTCTTCTACTTGTTTTCTTTAATCTTCTTTAATTTTATTATTTAATCAATATAAAATTATTAATTATGATATGATATATTTTTCTTGGATGTTAGAAGTACGAGGGAAGCAAATTGGTTTAAGCAAATATGATGATGGGTCCAAAACTTGTGGACTCAATTCACATTGCAATTCATTAGGTATGTAAATAACCCAAATAATGCAACTCAATTATTGTTGGACATATATATGCTGGAAATTAGTTAAGGAATATGGTGATGTCACTGAATGAAGCATTTCACTTAAGTTTGACATTTTTGTGTGTTACGATTGACACTTTCGTATGCAAAGAGTGGCACGTCCGTCATTAAAATAAAAGGGAAAAAAAGCAAAAAAAAAAAAATTTAATTAAAAAAAAATTATTTTTTTGCGATTGACACTTTTGTTTGTTACTATTGACACTTCCGTATGCAAAGAGAGACACGCCCGTCCTTAAAATAAAGAGGAAAAAATGTTTTTAAAAAAATTCAAAAAAAAAGGAATAATAACGTCATCCTGATGTCAACGAGTCAAACACGGGTCAGCGGGTCAAAGCGGGTTAAAGTTGGGTAATTGGATCATATTGCATGTGCACATAAGTTTTTGACACTAGATCATTCACTGAAAGATTTAATACTTCTAAAAAATTTAAGGTCATAAGTTGCGTAGGAATCTCACCTGTCGGTCGATTCCGACTTCCGAGACATGTAGCAAGGATCGTTTATGACCAGTGAGGCTATTAATTGACAAATGCATGTACTTTAATTCATTAAGGCTTCCAATAAAAGAAAACTTGATGTAATTAAACTAGTAAACTAATATAACGCCGTTTAACTTGTTAGACTTTAGAACAAGGATTCAAAGCTCGGCAAGAGTCTCCAACCAAAAGGGAAATACGTCTTGTATATTGTTGTTTCCCAAGTCAATAACCTCGAGCTTTCTGCAATTTACCAAGTTGAGTGACTCGAGAGCGCAACCATTTGCAAATTCCGGAATTAGGCAGTGAAGGCGATCGGCTTTCTTTCAAACGCAGAACCTCTAATGATTTACTCAACTTCCCGAAACAATTTGGTATTGATGACTCCAAACTATTGTTAGAAAGATGGAGGAACATGACGGATGTCAGCTTGGTTGCAAAAAGTTATTGGAAAGATTGATAGTTTGATAATAACGAATGAGTATTGGAAAGTTATTGTCAAATAAATTATGAAAATTGGCGGTGAAGAGTCCTTTAGGAAAGGTACTGAAAGATACATCAAACACTTTTATACTGCTTAACATTTTATTTTAGTTTACGAGTTTAATTACATCAAGTTTTCTTTTATTATGTTATTTAATATTGTGTGCGACTACTCCATGGGGTTATACACGATTATTCAAATAATATATTATACCAATAAAACATAGAATATTAGATCAAGAAAAACTTGGTTATACGGACTATAAACTTTTCAAACGGTCCGATTTCGGCCGACGGCCCGATTTTTGACCGATTTTCATAGAGGATCCGATTTCAATCCTAGGGCCCCATCTCGACCCTTCATTTCATGCATGTTATAAACACATGAAATATGTAGCACAATGTATAATAAGGATAAACGATAACACTCCCCACCATAACCTTGGTTTTGAATGAAAAACTATGCATATTGAATAATAAAGTCAGGCATGCCCATTCTAACATAAAATTTATCTTAATGACTTGTGCAAGGAATGTAATATATGCATCAATAATTCGTGTAATTCATAGAATACACATAAATAATAATAATAATAATAATAATAATAATAATAATAATAATAATAATAATAATAATAA
This sequence comes from Lavandula angustifolia, assembly GCA_028984105.1. Taxonomy (NCBI): domain Eukaryota; kingdom Viridiplantae; phylum Streptophyta; class Magnoliopsida; order Lamiales; family Lamiaceae; genus Lavandula; species Lavandula angustifolia. The sequence goes on along the minus strand of JAPVEC010000046.1, from coordinate 105,490 downwards.
TAATAATAATAATAATAATAATAAGGGGTTTGGGTGAAAAAAACACAAAGTTATCCGAATTTGCAATTCTAACATGCTTTTTAAAACTTGGTCAATTAAATCACGAGGTTTCAATTTCTTGTAATTTAAGACATGCGTCGACCTCTAATTATTTTCCAACCACCAGAATACTGACTTGGTTGTCCACGTGGCAATCCCAAAACGATGTCATTTTGAATATGAAATGTATTTGCAAATTAAATAATCACCATTCAAGTTTTTTTAATTTTAATCATTATCTTTTAATTTTTTGCAAATTAAATAACCACCTTTCAAAAACATAAAAGTTGCTGATTTAATTTGCAAAAGATAAAGTTACCGATTTAATTCGCAAAAATATTTACAGTTCAAAACGACGTCGTTTTAAGATATCCATGTCAGCATTCCATTGGCCCGAAAATTTTTGGGATCAGAACGTGCCTTAAATTGCAAGAAAATGAAAGTTCGTCATTTAATTGACCAAGTTAAAAGAATTGTGTTAAAATTGAAATTTCGGACAAATATATTCTTTTTTTTCGCCAAAACCCCCAATAATAATAATCAAATAGTGTACACACTATTACATACCAAAACTATTGTAACATGTCTTCTAAAATACTATGTTGTGATGAAATTCAATATGATAAAATTTGAAGATCTCAAAATCCTAGCTGAATGATGAACCAGATAATGTAATAGCTTAGTTGAGTTTAGCATGTTAGGAACTTAGTAGGCTAGCTAGAGTTCAGTGGCTGATAGACTCAGTAGAGTAGTTCTTTGTCAACGGATGGACTCAGCATCGGAAACTCAGTATGGTTAGTCAGAACCTACTGAATTCATGGACCGGAAAAGGCATGAAGCTGAACTTTTCAGAAGAATGTCAGTAGAAGATAACTTAGTCCGAGTAATCAGATGAAGTCAACTCAGCATCTGCTTTGGAGTTTGAACAAGTCTCACATACCATTCTACTTGACCAATGAGGAGCTGCCAGCACTGTACCTTGCTCTGACAAAAGCTACCCTCAAGACTGAAAAAGAGAGAATATCTACAGTAACGTTCAAAGTTGAAGATGGTCATTTTCCTTGTCTTTTTTACACATGTCTAGGTTCCTCCAACAAATATATTCACAAGTTAAGACTATAAATAGATATCGAACTTCAAACATTGAAGACACGACTGGGAACACCAAGCATTCAACCATACAACCTCTAGCAAACTTAAAGTTCACTCAGCGAAGAACTCACATCTTTGAATATTTGTTACAGTTCTTCTATCTAGAGATACATTGTTCCAAATCTCTATTCTAAGTCACCCTCGCTTAGAAACTGAAGGAGTTCATATTAATTGAACTGTTCTTATTGTAAGAACTTCTTCCCAGTTGGAGATAACTCAAACCTTGTGTTTGAAATTGTGTAAAGTCGCTAAGACTATAACTAGAGTATCTGTCCTGTAAACAGATCAACTAAGACTTGCTCAGTATAATAAATTCAAGAACTCCTGTTTTCTTCAGGACAGTGGACGTAGCATCTTGCGTATCCGAATCACTTTAAAAACTGCATGTACACTTACTGTTTTGTTGGTTTATTGTTCACACTGCATAAAACTGATTTGCTAAAACTCATAAGTCAAGTTTTCGAGTAAACCGAATCAACGCACAAGCATGATTTAAACTGTTTTTAGAACAACGTTTTTCAACGTTTTTAGAATTGCATTTTTTTTCTTCTTTTATTCGTTTATTATTTAAGAGTTCAATTCCTTGTTTTCCTTATCATCTACTCTCTCGTCTCGTTATAAATAGCTCAAAACTTTTGACACGATTATTAAAAAAGTAGATGATAAAGTAGGAAAGAGAAGAGAAGTTGAATATTGATATAGTAAATAATAAAGTATGATAAATTTTTTTGATAAATTAAAAGAGAAAATGTAAGTTTTTGTCCAATTGCGTCCGAACCACTTTTTAATAGGAAGTCTCAATCGGGAAAATGAGCCGGAAATAATGAAGCGGAAGGAGTATTTCCCGATACAATAAACAACACCAAAAGGAATACAGAAAAACTAGCAAAGGAAGCATTTGCCTCGCAATGTATAAGAAATAAACTAAGCAGAAATTGAAGAAATGCAAAAAATTAAATTAAATAAATAAATACATGTGACAAAAATGTTCAGTCTGAGGCTTTGAAAGCCCTCTCATTGTCCCTCTAACAATGCAGATGAAATCCAATTGGAAGCTGCAGCCTCAGTCTCTGAATCCACCTTCTCTGATACATAGTATGGAGTAACTGAAATCTGTTTCAAAATTCAAGAATCCCAATAAATCCGACAATTCATACTGTGGAACAATCACAAGGTTGCTGTGTATAAACTTACAAAGCCATTCTCGACTGCCCGAAAATCGAGATCATCGTCTTCTTCCTTGTGTTCCTTGTTAAGCATCTGAGATTCAAGGTTGTCAAGCATCATTTGTTAAAAATCCACCAAATAACAAATTAAATATCACTAAGGAGAGTTCGATTTCGGAATCAAGAATTGGTATATATATCTACAAAGTCGGGATTTCGTAACGTAATGGGTTGGATCAAAGAAGAGTAGCATAGGAGGTTTTCACCAGCTCAGCTTAGAAATTTTACCTCTGCTCTGAAATACTTGACTGTCCTTTTGAAATCAGATTTGGCTGAAACACCAACTGATTCCACTACTTCGATATCCTTCTTCTGAGTCGACATACGCCTAGCCGCGGCCTAAAGAACAGAGGATGATGACTAAGATTAACGCACTACAAGATGAAGTGTAAAGAGATTATGAATGGACTACCCACAGCAGCAGATGCATCACGGCCGAGTTGGGCGAAGTTCAGTTCCATGCCCGGCTGGGCACCGGTGAATCTTGCAGCGACTTGATTCCGGGTGCTTGAAATGGCTTGCCAGCAAAGAGTGGACTTCCATTGGCTTCTCTTGGTAACTTTTAGTCCCTATTAGAATCAAGATAGAATTTATGTTTTGTACCATTACAAAAGATTCAATTAGTTGTCATCACTATTTTAAAACAAAAGGGCATATAGATAGTACTCCCTCCGTTCCACTTCATTAGTTCAGTATTCCTTTTCGGGTTGTTCCACTTCATTAGTCCACTTTCTTTTTTTAACTTAAAATAACACTCTTATATATTCTAGTGGACCCCACTACTTTATACTACTTTACACACAATAAACAACTTTCTTAATCTCCGTGCCGAAAAGAAAATGGACTAATGGAGTGGAACGGAGGGTGTAGAAGAGAAGAAAGTTTGCCATAGTAATGCAGAAGAAAATCAATACAGTTAAACATCAATAAAGTAATATTCGATACGGTAATAACTTCCCTTAAATAATAATTTCTTTCGGTCCCAGTTTGGGCTAATGGACTAAAATAATGTTCGATAAAATAATAACCTCGTTAAACGAATACTTTTTTCCTCGTCTCAATGTTATTACTTTAAAGAGGTTTCACAGTAGTTAGAGAATCACAAAAATCACAGAGACTATAATTTCACTAAGATACTAAGACAAGGCCTCCTTAATAATACCCTTATGCATATACCATCCTAATTCTTATCAACTAGTACAAGATGTAAGAGAAAACAAGAACCAAGTATTATTAAAATAACGCTTATGACAAATTCAAACTATATCATGTGATAAACTCAAACCGTATATGCGGGCCTCATGAAGTTTTTGAGACTACACTAGTAGAGAATTAGTGAAACTACTTAAATAAGATTCAAGAAAGTATGTAGAAATGTGGTATTTCACTTGGCCTTTTTCCTACTTCCAACAACAGAATAAAACACTTCAACACCACAAGATAAACAATCAAGGAGTAATACCGAACCTTGTTTGATGAGGGCGACGTTGGAACTTCCAAGTTCAAAGAGAAACCTTTTGGGAAAACTCCCTTCTCTATGTCTCTTAAGGCTGCGTTGATTATCGGCAAGCAGACAGTCACGGCATCCTTGAAGTCACTTTCTTGACTTCCGTCGTTTTGCCTGCAATAGTTCGTTATGTAAGCCAATCCGACACACATTTAGAAAGCATGTTAAGTGGACTAATGGAGGAGTAATTCAAGGAGAAAGAGTAAACCAGTTTAGTGATACTGATATGGAGGGCACACCGTTAACCAATGCTTCCCTAGCTCCAGCAACGACGCTCGAATAACACCTAGATTTACCAATTTGCCCTTATAACATGATTCTTCCATAAATCAATGGATTGCAGAAAAGAGTTAAACTTACATGTGGTGTCCGAAACTCGAACCCTTGTTGATACCGCTTATCACCTACACACGGAACAATAGAAAGAAACGAGATCACATGTTTGCAGAGCCAAGCAAAATCAAAAACCCAAATCTACTTCCAAAATAGAGTTTACCAAGAGTGGCTTAGACCATGAAAACAGTGCACCGGATAATGATAACGACACACAATCTACCGGAGTTCCTGAAATTCGGCATGTAGGATAACATATGCTTCAACTCTATACATACATAACCGTGTAATTCGAATAAAAACTGAAAACAATTAACTTCCCAATAAATCGAACTCATTCAAAGCCAAATCATACATAATCCATACCAGAAATTTCATAAGCAGTTGCACCCTTAACATCAACTGAAGCAACCTCTACAGTCTCCTTAAGCGACAATGAATGGCCTGATGTAGATTTATCCCTACAATTCAACCTCTTCAAAATCAGCAAAACTCCCCAAAACCAGCATACAAGAAACATGAGGCAAATTCAAATTCTTCCCCATTAACAAAACTTGCAAATAATCAAATCACGAGATTAAGAAGAAAAAAACAAGCGGTGCGGCAAATACAATCCAATTCCTAATCAATCACAGAGCAAACATTATCCATCCACATATCAAAGATCTACAGTGTATAAAGAGAATACGAATTGAATGATTCTTACGATTGAGGGGCGAGGACGTTGACATTGTAAGCGCCTTGGCTGACGAGAGCTTCGACGAGATAAGAAAGCCCCGGAGATTCAACGCCATCGCTATTGGTGATTAAAATAACTGGCTTCGACGAGTTATCGCCACCGTGCTCGCCCTCGGTTGTGGAAACGGCGTCGTCCTCCTTGGACGAAACGGCGTCGTCGCCGCTCGGTTTGCGATTCGAGAGGGCTTCTTGGAGATTGGAGACGAGGCCGGGAGGGAGGAAGTTGTTCTTAGACGCCATTTTCGGCGTGAAATAGATTGGGGTAAAAGGGAAAAGGAAGTGGAATCTGATTGAAATGATGATTGACGAAGAAAGCGGGTAGATTGGAAATCAAACTAGTGTGGAGAGAGAGAGAGAGGCTATTATGAGGATTGGTGTGAGCGGTTCAAACGGTGGTGATTTGGAAATTTGTGCCTTCTAGAGAGAGGGAGATAGCTGATGGCTGATGGCTGCCATTGGCGCGTGGTGGACACGCTCTTGAGGAGGTATTTGGGATTGATTAACAAGAAAGTACAATTCCTTGAAGCGTTTAAGTATTAAATGCAATATTAATTAGTTTTTAAGTATTAAATGCGTCCTATTTATTAAAATAAAAATAATTATTATATATATTTTTTTTTTGTGGTCATATCTCTTTACACATAATTATCCACTCATCTTAATTTTCATGCTGAAAAAAAATAAGATAAATTATACGGGATAAAGGGAATATTTATATTTTAAATAGTGCATTGTAGGAGGATTAGACATATGGAGAGTACTTTCTGAAAGGAAATAAAAACTCTCTTCGTCTCTCTTTTATATGTCTCGTTTTCTTTTTTATCTTTTTCAAATTATATGCCTATCCGCATAATTTGTTTTTTTGGTCTATTAAGTGTTTTACACCAACTTTAATAGGCATACTTAATGTGATAATATGGAAAAAACAACTATTTATCCAACTTTTGTAATAACAAGCATAATTAAGTCACTTAACATTTTGATAATTTATCTGAAACAAATAAGCATATAAAATATGGATGAATAGAGTAATAGCAAAATCATGTCTGCTAATCGAACACACGTTCAAATATCATTAATGTTGTTATTTGTGAATTTGACACTTAGTTTAGTTTACACTAATTTACGAACTATCATACAAGTAACAAGTACGAAACTACTCGATATATTTCGAACCGTCACTGTAAAATTTTCTAAGAAAGATATGTGTAATAGAGACGTTTAGATGGTAGATCTAAGAAAGATATAATGAATTTTCTAAGAAAGATATGTGTAATTGTGTAATTGTGACCGTTACGGTCACAATTAATCATATTTATTCTCATGAATATAGATGTAATGAATTCATACGATGCATTGGAAAATTCGATGTCTTTCCATATATACTTATATTACTAAATACTAATAATTAAACTCCCTCCATTCCATAGATTTTTTCCTATTTTCTTTTTTTGGATTATCCGATAGATCTTGTCCTATTTCTTAAAAAGTTAAAATTGTGTGTTAAGAATTACCTATAATTTGAGAGACTCATCACTCCACTCTATTACACAACCAACAAATCTATTTAAATCCCGCATTTGAAAGTTATGGACAACATGTATGGGACGGATGGAGTATATCCATGTAAAGAAGTATAACATCATAAGAAGGATAAAGAACTATGGTTAGTTTAGGGTAGTGCATAGTTAGCACTTAGGATGGTTTAACTTTCCCTGCATGCTTTGCTGTTGCACGGGAGCGGGATTTTTTTACCCAATGCGCACTTTGTCAGCTGCATCGTACTTACCCTCATCATCCAAAAAGAGAACTATTCACACACTACAGTTAAGTAATATGTGATAAAGTAACGCACTAAATTAATGTTAGATACCCTCATCATCCAAAAAAAAGAACTATTCACACACTACATTTAAGTAATACTTATTAGATAAAGTAATAATCTCGCTAAGATAATAATTTATTTCGGCCCCGATATGGGTCAATATACTAAATTAATATTCGATAAAATAATAACTTTTTTAAATGAATATTTTTTCTCGATCTCAAGTTATTACTTTATCGAGTTTTAACTATATATAAAACTCTTTGAAATACCTTTTTTGACTGGAATGGCGCGTCAGTTCAAGAAGATCATTGTACTGCACAACCACGTGGCACATGCCCATTCAACATTCTTTTCCATGAGGTCTATTTATTCTGTTAATCCGCAACAATCATCACCAATTATTAATTATGTCCATTTTGATCATTAATAATGATCATAAAGACAAGCTAAGCTTTACAAGGCACAAAATCCAAATTACAACCATCAAGTGGCACAAAAAATACTATAGCATATTAAGCCCAACCATACCATCACGTAAAAAAAAAAAAAAAAAAATCTCGAATGGCAAAGTTGGTAAGGTGAGTTCATCCGGGATTGATAAGTCCTGAGTTCAAATCTCACTGGAAGCAACTTTGTGGAGCATGTCACCTATGGTTAGCCTAGGGTGGTTGAACTCTCCTGTGTGGTTTGCAAGCTACTGCACAAGGAACGGGATTTACCCAGTGCGCACCGAAGGTAGCGGCTGCGGATTCCACGTATCCAAAAAAAAAAAAACATCTCGGATTTCCCTTGTAATAAAAAAAATAAAAAAATAAAACCTTTCTTAACAGATTAGTCCTACAATAAAACATCATCAAGTCTACTAAATCATCTAGCCTCATTTTCTGTACGGATGAAACCGGCCACCGGTGCCAGTTCCTTTGCCGCCGGCATATCCACCGGCACCACCACCACCTTCATACCGTCCACCGCCTCCAAATCCTCATACCCACCACCATAGCCTTTACCACCATCATATCCACCATTTCCTTTACCTACTCCATAACCACCACCACCATAACCAGCCGGAGTTGCAAATCCACCGCCTCCATACGCACCGCCACCGTACATCTGCCCACCAAATCCGTAGCCATAGCCATATCCACCATACCCTCCATAAAATCCGAAGCCCCACTGGCATAATTTCCCGTGAAGTTCACGTAACCACCGTACCCACTGCCGTTACTCCCATAACCATTATAACCTCCTACTTCCCATTTTGCCACCATACCCACCATCAAAACCTTCTGAACCACCGGAGAAGTTTCCGGAAGATCTTGAACTGCTACTTCCTCTACGAAACCGGCCTTCATTTGAGTTATCAAATCCTTGTCTCTTTGACTCAGCCTTCTTTATCTCAACCTATAAATTTACGATAAGATTATATAAGTCATCCACACCTTAAGTCAAACACGGGAGAATATCAAAATATCATGATATCAAACTCACTTGCTTCCCGTTAAGTTCGTGCATTCGACCATCGGAGAATATCTTTTCAACAGCATCTTCGGTTTCAAAGGTTACGAATCCAAATCCCCTAGATCGGTTAGTTTGGTGGTCCAACATAATTTGGTGCTCCACAATTAACCATAGGAAGAGAAAATAATCCCTTAAATCATCTACAATATAGTATTATAAACTATATGTCAACTAGTTGGTATTTTATAAACAGAACGAGAGAATAAAAGATGTAAGACAGGAACTACCTTCATTTAGCGACAATGGAAGGCCACCGACAAAGATTTTCCTCATCTTTGTCACTCCTACTCTTCCATGCATGTCCTCTCTAGAGACTGTTCTCTTTACTTCAACCTTTTCATAATAGCAAACGTAATTTAATATAATTATAAGCAAAAGTTATTTAATGATATGGATAGAAGCCTAAATGCTATTGGAATGTATTATGAACGAATCCATACTGGTCTACCATCAATAACATGTTCTTCCTCTACAACCTAGTCGGCAACTTCTGGGTTGGTAAATGTTACGAATCCAAAACCACGAGGTCTTCCTGATATTTTTGTCTTAACATTATCACGGAATCTATAATTTCTCCATACTTGCTAAAATACCTATTGGATGAATCTACAAAGTGTAGCTCCCAAAATTTATAAGCATATATAATCTTCTGAGATGCTACTTTGGATATTAAGCGACCAAGATTAATCAAATCCAATAGCATTACACAATAAAGAGGCTGATTTATACACCACAATATGTAGGAATCCAAGCATAAGTGCCAAACAACAATCTCTCTCCCTCTCAAGAAAAACATAATCTAACAAACAACAACCCGAATCACACAATAAAGAGGTTCATTTATACACCACATTATGTAGGAATCCAAGCAGAAATGCAAAATAAATCTCTCTCTCTCTCTCTCTCTCTCTCTCTCTCACTCAAAAAGAAAAAACATAATCTAACAAAAAACAACCAGCATCACAATAAAGAGAGGTTCATTTATACACCACAAATGTGAGGAATCCAAGCAGAAGAACAAAATATCATTCTCTCTTCCTTTCTCATTCACTCAAATCAAGAATAATAAATTTTAATTTAACAAACAACACACCATCTAGCAAAGGTAGAAAGGTAATTATACCTTCAGAAGTCTCCCAAGCAATGCCACCAACGAAAAGTTTGCTATCACAACAAAAAAACCAATAATTGCTACAATTTCTTCACACCCTCTTATGTTCTTGGGGATCGAACCCCAAGCCTCGATCTCACTCCTCATAATACAACAATAATACCAAACTAATCAAAGGAATTTTCAATTTCTATCATGTTTTTGAGACCTAACGGACACAAGACTAACTAAGCTAACACAAACTAACCCTGCAGACGACGAATAGTCATGCTTTAATCCTGCACTATCATCTACGTTACCAATTGAACCGTAGTTCCCCTCTTCTGCGCCGTAATGACCTTCATACTGCTGTTCATCTTCGGCGACGTTTTGATAGGGCACGCCGTAATCCATTCTTTTCCTATTTCCTACCTATACAAAAGGAGAGAATCTAAGAATCTGCAACAATTAGAGAATATTTTCTCCAAGATTTGTTCACCCCTTTCGATTCCCCCTAATTTTCGGGGAAACCCTAATCAAAGACCCGAACAAATTACCTAACCAGATAGCTAGCTAAAAAATCACTAATCTTGGATGATGATGAAGATGGAGGTCGACTATTGTCCCCAGATCCGGCTTTGATTTCGAGAAATTTTGGGGTTGCGGAAACCCTAGCGGATGCCATTTCTTGATCTTGAATTCAATTTCTCCCGTTCCGATTTTACCGTTTTACTTTCTCGAAGTCAATCACGTTTTATATTTTTGTACGATAAATTCTGTTTGGGCTTCTCATTGGGCCAATATTTATTTAAATCTATCCTCTGGGCCAGATCGGCCCATTAAGCGTCCACAAAGCCCGGCTCAGATAACAGCTATACTGTTATGACTCTCTCTCCTAAAAATAAATAATTGAGAGAGAGAGAAAAGCCTGCTACACACGCAAATCTCGCGTCGCTGTAAACAATTTCCATATCTAATCAATTACCAGCTATCCACCGCGGTCCAATCACAGCAATTTTACCAATCGTTAAGTCTTGAATTTCCCCTCTCTCTCTAGGTTTTCGGTTACCGATTTTCCTTTTTTTCATGCAATCATGAGTAATCTAGACAAAGACGACTTCGACATGTCCGAGTTGGACTCCTCCCTCCCCGCCGCCGCCGCCGGTGCTTTGCTCTTTCCTACATATTATTTCAGTTTCTCTCTCTCGCAAGTGTGAATTCGTGATTGATTGTTTCAATTTTGAACTTTTTCTGCAGCTTTGAGTGCAGAGGATCGTGCGGGTTTAGTAAATGCCCTCAAGGTTTGTGATTTTCGCTTTCTTTTCAACTTTGCAGTATGATTGAAGCTGTTGCATCGCTTTGTAGGATAAGCTGCAGGACTTGGCGGTGCAGCACGTGGACGTGATGGCGTCGCTGCCGCCTAAAGTGCGGGAGCGCGTCGAGGCGCTGAGGAAAATTCAGGTTTTTGATGATTTCTCTGATTTATGTAGGATTTTTTTTTAATGTTTTTGTAGTATGGTTTCTGCTAAATCTTGTATTTTGAGTTATGTTGATTGAAATGTTAAGCAAGAATTGAATTTCTTTGATTGGTTGATACTTGTGGTTCCAAGATTTTTAATGTTTTTGTTGTAGTTTAGACTACGCCATTCAGTTGAAGTAAATTCTTTGTAACTTGTAGTGCTGATCATGATGTTAGTCTAACATGTTCTCCTAATTGCAGAGCGAACACGATGAAGTAGAGGCGAAGTTTTTCGAGGAAAAAGCAGCACTTGAAGCCAAATACCAGAAACTTTATGATCCTTTATATAGTAAAGTATGTGATTTTGCATTTTCTTTTACTCCTTATTATTACTTATTAAAGTTGCAGCCTTAAAACTCCTACTGATATCTTTGCCAAAATTGCTACAGCGATTTGAAATTGTTAATGGTGTTGTGGAAGTTGAAGGAGTAGACAAATCAAATGAAGGTAAAGCTTTCGGTTCAGAATGCACTTGGTTTCCTCGTAAATGACTTAGCTAATGATACAATCTTGATCTCAGATAAAGGTGTTCCTGACTTCTGGCTGACAGCAATGCAGAATAATGAAATATTGTCTGAGGAGGTTGGTATTTCTGCACACTGTTCATTAATCTCTCTGATAATTTACCTTGTGTTGTATTCTTAATATATCCCTGTTCAGATCACGGAGCGCGATGAAGAAGCTTTAAAATATCTCAAGGATATTAAGTGGTGTAGGCTTGATAATCCGAAAGGCTTTAAGCTCGAGTTCTTCTTTGATACCAATCCTTTTTTCAAGAACTCTGTACTTACAAAAACGTATTATATGATTGATGATGGCGAGCCCATACTAGAGAAGGCAATTGGGTAATTTTTTTATTCACCTAAGGAGCCCCATTTAGTTATCTTCCAACTTTTTACCTGCAGAACTTTAATTGTTTTTAATTTTTATGCATTTCATGATCTTGTAGGACAGAGATTGAATGGTATCCTGGCAAATGCTTGACCCAGAAGGTGTTAAAGAAGAAACCAAAGAAGGGAGCAAAAAATGCAAAACCTATGATTAAGACTGAAAAGAGTGAGAGCTTTTTTAACTTCTTTAGTCCACCGGAGGTACCAGAAGATGAAGATGATATCGAGGAGGATGAGGTATATATGGCATTCCCTTATCATCAGAACCTGAAGCTCTAAATTATCACTATATCATGCTCATATTTCCCGTTATTGTTTTTTGATATGTCCGAATAGGCTGAAGAACTTCAACATATGATGGAACAAGACTATGACATTGGGTTAGTTGCTCTTCTGTTTTTTCCTTTGAGGAGTTCCCAATATGCTTGCCATTTCCGCGTTAGCAACTTTTTGGTATATGTGGAGACAAATCGCTTAGCATTACTTTTATTTGCTGCAGATCAACAATTCGTGATAAAATTATCCCTCATGCTGTCTCATGGTTTACTGGGGAGGCTGCTGAAGGTGATGAACTTATAATATCAGATGATGATAATGATGATGAATATGATGATGAAGAGGAAGATGAAGATGCGGAAGATGACGATGAGGACGATGAGGAGGAGGAAAGAGTAGAAGTCAAGAGCAGGAAAAAGGTGATATATTTAACTTTAAGCTTAGAATCCAAAGTTTTGATTTCAAAAGTTCAGCTCAGCCTTGTGAAATGTTATTTTTTCTACTTTCTTTTGTTGTTAATTTTGAATTTGGTATACTTGATAATTGATATGACTTACCAAGCTTTGTATGTTTCTTCTATTTACAGAAAGGTGCCAGAGCACAAGCTGGGGAGGGTCAAGCAGGGGAACGCCCTCCAGAATGCAAGCAGCAGTAGAATGGCATAAAACTTCATGAAACTGGTTTCTGTTTTCTTTGAATCTGCAGACATCAATTTCATAGTTCGCAACACTTTTGCTTCGCCACTTTCTGTTTTGTGGATTAGGTTTGCCATGGTTGTTAGGTGAAATCATTCAGTTCCCAGTAGTTAATTGAGCATGTATGTATATGGCTTTTGCTCATCCAATCTCTTCTGTAATACACTTATCCGCGGTATTTTCCGTGGGCTTATATACCAGTAAAGTTTATTTTCATCATTTGTCTCCACAACAATGTCGATTAACTCATGGTTCATACCATTTCAATCTCTACAACAATGCAAGAGCTATTTTTATTCATTTCTACTAATGGTACAATGGTAGGTATGCCATTTACTGTTATATTTCTAGTTATTCCATCAACTGATTTGAGCTGCCTTCATGCTCCAGGCAGCCAGTTTCGAGATCTTAACGGTGTCGGTCCCGTTGTTGAAGGCATACAGATGTGCTTCTCCATCAATGGCCACTGAGGGATAGACTCTGGCTGTGATACAAGCCTTACCCTTTCCACCAAAGCTCTCCACGATCGAATGATCAATCTATAAATTGGTAAAAAATGCATTAGATTCTGAGTTCTCTCTCTTTCACTCTACACTCAATTAAAGTAAGCAAAAACTTACCAAAGTTCTCAGAGATAGTTTCTCCTTAATAGGATCCAGATCAACAAAAGCTCCATATGTGGTCTTATCATAATTTAGGTGCAAGGAAGACCTATAATAGGAATTAAAAGAAAATGAAATAATTATATGTGGAGTGTGACAGATAAAATTATTTAGTCTATAGAAATAATTATATATATATATACCTGCTTTGGTCACTGCACATGAGTACAGCATATTTGTCTTTGGCTCTGAAAACTCTGAAGTAAACTGCTGTGTATTCTTGAATATTCTTTGATGCCAATACTAATAGGCCAAATGGTCCTACTCCACCTTTGACTTGTCCATGGTTTTGACTACAAATTGCTTGTGGGTCAGTCCAGCTTGGGTCCAGCTCCTTTTGACTACAAATTGCTTGTGGGTCAGTCCAGCTTGGGTCCAGCTCCTCTAAATTTTTAAATTTAGAGATCTCAAATGAAATTTCCACATCTGCCTGCAATAGATCTCATAGTCAACTTTAAAGGGGCTATATACATAGTCATTAAATGAATATCCACCCCAATAAATGACTAGTTTCTGAACTACAAGATTAGTTTAAATGAAAAGGACGGGATAAAGGGTTGACAAATAGAACAAGATATGCAGAAAAGAAAGAGCTATTATTACCTGAGAGGCTGTAACTCCTGATATTTCAAGAACTGATCCTCCTTTTAGTTCTTTGGTGGAAGAGATAACTTTGCCTTTTCTGAGCTTTTCGATTTCTTTAACTGGCCATTGCACTAATTGGTTTCCTGATTTGTCTAGCCAAATCTTTCTGGGAATTGCCTGAATAATTGGGAGTGGTAATATTCCATGTCATTTGATGCAAGAATTAAAATTTCATGCTTTTTCACTCGACTTATTTAAAAATTCAAGAACTTACCTGAAGTCCAGACCAGCCCTTCTTAATATCAATGGCAGCATCTGTGGATTCATTGATCCAGCCCCACAAAATCCTCCTCTTTGTTAAACTATCAAAGAAAGTCTTTGAAGCATAATACTTCCCATGATCATACCTCGACTGCGAATCCAGCGTCAACGAGCCTTTCTCCGGGACAAACACATCTTTTCCAAGATTGTAAGTCCCAATAGCATAAGAGTCAAAAAACCCATCATTAATACTTGCTTTCAACACATGCTTCACCCCTTTCCCAACCATAGATGTGTCAACTCCATCTTCACTACTAGTCGAAACAGGGTAAAAATCGGGACACTCCCACATACCGGTATTTCTTCTTGAATATAACGGATGCTTAGCCTCAACCCAATGAACAAAATCTTTACTCCTAAACATGAGAGCCCTCCCTCTTCTGTCTATTTTGTTCCCAACTATCACTCTCCACCTCCCATCACGGCCTAACCAAGCCGTAGTGGGATCTCTAAACGAGCTTGCATTGATCATATTCTGCTCCGTTGGTGCCATCACTGGATTATACGACGGCTTGATCCAATCTATAAGGTACGGATCGGATGAATTTTTCGGTACTGCTACATTCTGAACTTGTTGGTTTTGTGGGTTGATCCCTGTGTATAGAATGACCGGTTTGCCCTTGGGAAGAATCGTTGCAGAACCCGACCAGCATCCGTTGATGTCGGATTCAATGGTCGGGGAGATTGCAATCGGGTGGGGGGTCCAGTTGATGAGATCTGTTGATGTAGAATGTGCCCATACTATGTTCCCCCATACTGCTCCTTTAGGATTGTATTGGTAGAATAAGTGATAGATCCCTTTGTATATCATAGGCCCTGCATTATATATCAGTTAAACAATCACTATTATGATTGTCATATTTCTGTTATTGTTTACATTTTCCAACATAGTTGTGTTAACTATTTTTTGATACAGACAAATTAGGAGAGAGAGAGAGAGAGAGAGAGAAACTCACCATTAGGATCTGAGAATCCAAGATGTCAAGAAAGCCATGCCCACAAAAAGAACAACCACATGAGCCATAGATTCAAGAAACTCATTTATGTTGTTATAATCAAGAAAAAATGGTAGACCTTTTACCATTCATCCAATTCTTGGGAGGTTGGAAGTGGTATGCAGTTCTGTAGGGCTGATCATCTCTGTGATTAGTGCTGTAGGAAGATTTAATTTCAAGAACTGATATGAAGCATATTATCAGCCAAGAATACAGAGAATATCCCATTTTTTTCAACTTCTGCTATGAACAGAGGAAGTATATATCTCTATCTATATATGTATACGTATATATAGGTATAGATTGTTTGGCTGGAAGGACTCAGTTCTTTAATGCATTTAGTTATTTAATTTCTTCTCTCTCTTCTATGTGCAGATGCAAGCATCTATGAACTGTGGTTTTCATTTCAAGTTGAAATGTCTAGGTCAACACCATTGTTTTCCATGAAATGTTTGTCCATATATCCATCACATGATGTTTCATGCACATATTCCCCTCTGCGTACGATGAAATACGAGATAAAATACTATTTTCTTGACGGGAAGAGGTCTTGTGTGGAAGAGCTATTGGTTGGGGAGTTGTTTTCAGTTTTTTTTTTTTAAGGAAACTTCATGACTTCAAGAAGACATGAAGTTCCTCAAAAAATTCATATGTTGAAAAGTAGACTAAGTTTATGAGTCTAAGTAGAATTAATTTCTTAGAATTTGATGATAAGCCTATAACATAATTGGAGGTTATAAATGTATATACGTTGTCTCATTTGTGGACTATACATCTCAAGTTGAATTATAGCAATATATTTTATTTATCAGGCATGTGAACTTTGAGCAGTTTCATGGCAGAATTTCAGGCAGCAAAATCATTTTTAAAATTGGTGGAATAAATTGACTAAAATATCATTCTTTGTGTGTGTGTGTATATATATGATCACACATGTGAAGAAATAATAAAAAAAATCACAATGTTGGAGATATTTGTATAAACCTATCTTGTAGTATAAGAATACACCAAAAACAAAAAATGACTCCTAAGTTATTATTATTGGCTTATGTTTTTTTTTCAGATAATTTCATTATTGTTGTCTTTTTTTTTTTTTTAAAAAAACATAATCACTTCCAATTATTAAATTCTACCTCTTTAATTGATCTCCACCCACTTTTTAATCTACGCGATGAGAATAGCAAGCCAACAATAACGATTTTAGAGGTTTTTAGAGGAGAAAAGTAGAGTTGTTGGATTGTGCGGGATCGGGATCCTGATCCCGAATTATCTGTATCCTGATCCTGAATTGTCGGTATCTCGATCCTGAAAAGGCTAGAAATCCAATCCCAAAGCCGCTCCCAATTCGATATTCGGGATGCGGGATTTGGGACGGCGTCGCAGGATTGAGATTTGGGATTTTCAAAAATTTCAGACTAAAATTTAACGACCGACTGGCGGTGGCAATTGGGCATTAGCGGGGTGATTGGGTGTTGGCGGCTGGCTAACCGATTGGGCGATAGTGGGTGATTGTGTTGGGATTTTGTATATTGGAATCAAGTTTTATGCTTGTATACAATGTGTTTTTGTCATTACCACTATATTATTCTCATATCTGATAAATATATATATATTTGCACATGTAATTATTTATCTTGTATAAAAGTTAGATTTGTGTAACGTGTCGGGTATCACGTAAGACTACACAAATTGGTTGAACCGACAAGATATAAACGAGTTATCACGGTGAGACAACTTAAGGAGAAGTTGTCGTTTTAAGCTGCAGTTTAGATGAGAAGTGACTTGTCTTTGGCTGCTTGTCTTTACTGGTATACTTAAGGTGGTATATTGATGGATCACAGTGAGATGTGTTCTCCCGACTGACCTTAGTGGAGAATCAAGATCTCGGTGACTTAGTTGGTCTTAAGCTTAGTAAGACTTCAGCTGAGTGCATTTGACTATCTATCACTTTGACCTATTATGGTGAACGTCATCGCGACCGGATCTACGTATTTTGGGTGTTAATAGTTATTTGTGGCTCAGACTTGTTGTCGGTATCTTGCAACCGTATCCTAGTAAAATAGGTTGATAATATCCCTGAGGAACTCGTAAGGATTAGCACACTAAACCAGACCGGTTGATTAAGTTCAGGTGTGTTAATAAGGTCGAGTGGTATTACTCAGAAACATAATAAGATATTAATTAATTTAAGCTCTCATTGAGCTTAATTAATTAACAGATATTTTTATCTTAAATACGGGATCGATTAAATCTAAAATACAAGCCCTTGCTCAATTTGGGATAAATGGGTAAGTCAGCATGAATTCTTTAGTGAAATTAATTTGTGTTTATTAATTAATTTTGCTCTTGGCTGAGGATAGATTAATTAATTTGGAGCATAATTTTATTTCTTGTATTAGACCCTAATCGCGCGTCTCGAAATCATTATTAATAGATTAATGTATTTTTACATTATTTAATAATATTATTTATCTGAAATTAATTGGATGAATCAATTAATTGATAAATATTAGTAGCCCAATAGATTAATTAATTATATTATGGACTAATTATGTAGAAGTCCATTAGGAATATAATTAAATTAATGGCTATAAATATTAATATTATATTGACTAAGCCTATATATATTAGCATTCTGTTCATAATCAGAACACACACATTCTTACTCACACACGCGAGTTTAAGAGAGAGAGAATATAATTTTCTTCAGTTCTCTAACCACCCGGAGGGAGAAAAAAGTCGGGACACAGACTGAAGGGAGAAGACTAAGGCTAAATGAATTTCTAATTTTCTATTATTCCTATCCCTCTAATTTTTATTTATTATTAATTTTATAATCTAATAGTATTATTAATTTATTATTGGACATTTAAGTATTTAATATTAGTAAATAAGTAAAATAGAAATTAAATAAAATAATAATAAAATCAGTTCATTATTACGGTATATACTGTATCGATATCCGAATTTCCAAATACCGTAAAAGGCACCAATGCCAATACTGCATAACTACCGAATACCGTAATGTCAGTATTTCGATATCCCAATCCCGCTGGGATCAGTGCGGTATTCGATATTCGGCAAATCTCAATCCCATTTAATTAGGTCTATAGAAAAGTAAGTTTTGAGCTTTTTAATTGACTCTAATAATTTAATGATTTATACGACTGATTAATTTAAAAAAGAAGTAATAATAATTTGACATAATTAAATGCAGTAGATCCACATAATCTTGAATTATAACGAATCTATAATTGCGTATTTATGTTAACGGTGTGCGGCGTAGGTATCGTTAAATTTAACGGGAAAAGTATTAACAGTTGTAAATACACGTTATTTAGATGTCTGCAAATAACATAATTTACAGGGACTTATCTGTAAATATTTGCTCATAACAACCCGCCTCCGCCATATATAAACTGAATTTCACTGTATCAAAAGAAAAAAAAAAGTTAAAAGAAAAATGGCTGTACCTCTCTCCTTTGGGATTGTACGTCCGATTCATGCTCCTTGTGTCCGTCTAACCCGATCCATCAATCCGTTCTCTCTCTCTAGGAAGGTGCCATTTACCGCTGCAGTAAACGAGTCGCCTCGCTGGAGCCATATCGTCCGAGCATCGCTCCATTCCAGTCAGTTTTCCCAATTTCGTCACTTTTCTTTTTGAGGGCTTTTTCGTCGTTGAGTTTGATGTGATCGTTCTGAAAAATTGAGGAATTGCAAACTCAAAATTTTTTTTTGTTTGATTAAAGTTTGAGATTTTGTATGATTATAGTTGAAAGCGGTGTTTGTATCTAGATTATGGATTTCTGTTTCCTTTTTAAGGCATTTTTCTTCTCCTCTTGTGTTGCAATGATGGTTTAATCACTGTACTATTGAGAATTGAGATATTGAATGGAGCTTAAATACTTCTGAAATTGGTCTATTTGACAAAGAGGCTAAGCAGTCATGTAATGTAATGTTGAATTGTTGATTGATATAATTATTATAGTTGCCTTGATTTGTTTTGAGTATTTAAAGTTTATTTATCATTTTGGAGGTGAACTTGAGTATATGAGGAAAGAGTTGAATCAAGAGTTTTTCCTCTTTATCAATCATAATAGCATGCTATGTTATTGCTTAGTTGGCTTGATTTACAATGAGTTTTGAAGTTTGGTATAATGTACAGGTCCTGCAACTGATTCCAGTGGAGTGCAGACTCATGCTGAACAATCCGAAATCATCTTTATTGGAACGGGGACGAGTGAAGGGATTCCGCGTGTTAGCTGCCTCACTCATCCTATCAGGACATGTAAAGTAAGCCTGCACGCCCACATAATTTCAATTGATTAGGTGGCTTCGGTTTCAACAATAAGATTCCAGTTAGCAACTTGCTATTCCATTAATAGGTTTGCTCAAAGGCTACGGAGCCAGATAGCAAAAATAGGAGACTCAACACAAGCCTGCTTGTTCGCTACTTGAACCCATCGGGCAAATGCAACATTCTTATTGATGCTGGAAAGTATGTTTATGATTCTCCCTGTTGTCTTTCATTTTATTTTGCATTCACTAAATTCTTACTTCACTTCATTATTACTATGAGGGTTAATGAAGCATCGCTATTATATATCAAGTGGATTGTGTATCCAAGATGGAGGGATTATATGATATCTACTAAGTTGTCATCGTGCTTAATGCAGGTTTTTTTATCATAGTGCTTTGAGGTGGTTTCCAGCTTATGGGTAAGTTAACTTCTTTACCTTTAGGTCGCTATATGGATACCAAAATGTATATTACTTGCTAGCATGCACAAATGCGTGGCAGGCCTCGGTTTATATTCGCTGTGTCATGTTTTTTACTACGTGTTCCAAATTCTTTTATGTACTTGACACTGTTATCTTGTTAATCATCTGAAAAGAGAGGCTGTCTTGAAAAGTTTGTATTTCGTTGCTTTACCACATTTCCTCTATCTTTTCTTCCAAAAAGATCCTCCGCTAGCTAAATGTTCTGAATTTTACTTCACCAATCTACTCTTAAAACGTGTGTTGTGCCGTACTTCTTCTGATTATTATGTAAGTTTCCCTGTTGACATGCAAGTTCCTTTTTGTGACTAGTTGAATTTCTGCCAGGATAAGAACACTTGATGCGGTTATTATTACTCATTCTCATGCTGATGCAATTGGAGGTCTCTGACATGATTACTTCATATATTTTGTGTATGATTGACATCATCATATGTACGACGAGTATGCGCATAAGAGGGCTTTTGTTTCTTCAGGGTTGGATGATCTACGCGATTGGACAAACAATGTTCAGCAGTCTATTCCCATATATACAGCAGAACGCGATTTTGAGGTCCTCACTCTTTGCTATTATCTTCATTGCTTAAAAGTTAAAACAGTAGCTAATATTTTACAGTTCTATTGTGAATTTCTAAATTATACAGCAAGTAATCAAAATTATGCTACGGATTTCCAAATTGTCATATCCATCCAATTTGCTTGTATGTATAAGTCAAGATTTATATTAAAACCATTCTCTACAAAGTGGACCTAAACAGATCCAAACCATAATTTACTATTTGTGATCGATGAGGGTCTATAAGCCGTACCTCATTATTGAACTTCTTACTGTACAGTCGTGTTCATCCATCATTTGAGTTTTACCAGTGGTTCCATGTTCGAACGGCCAGTCTTAGTTTCACTGGTGGGATTTCAGGTGATGAAGAAAACTCATTACTATTTGGTAGATACAAGCAGCGTCACAGTTGGTGCTGCAGTTTCAACCTTGCAATTTAACATAATACAAGAAGAGCCATTTACAGTACATGATCTCGAGGTGAGTCTTCATCAGCCAAGAATTATATATTAATATTAATACCGCTCATTCTCAGATTCTGCCTTTAAGCTTATTCTTCTTGTATCATTATCTTGCAGTTTACACCTTTACCAGTATGGCATGGCCGTGGCTATCGTTCTTTGGGCTTCCGTTTCGGCAATATTTGTTACATTAGGTAATGAAACTGAGTTTGCTTTCGACTCCACATTCTCTATTGAATCTAATCATTCTCCTTTGTGTTTGTAGCGACGTTAGTGATATACCGGATGAGACTTACCCTCTTCTCAATAACTGCGACATCCTTATTCTGGTCTCTCACTTCACTTCATTCCTTTCATTTGCATTTCTGCATTATCATCAACTTACTCTCACTTCTCATCAACTTACTCTCACTTCCATATTAGGACGCTCTAAGACCAGATCGATCTTCTGCAACTCATTTTGGACTACAAAGAGTAAGTTTTTCTTTTATATATATATATATATATATATATATATATATATATTCATACTGATATTTAAACATACCTAATTGAGCTCCTACTCATACAATGTGTCTAAAACTTCTCAGGCTCTAGAAGAAGTTAGGAAAATCCGACCGAAACAAACTTTCTTCACCGGTAAGCTTACTATAAGTCTATAACCATATCTGCTTCTTCCAGAAAACATTTTTTTCCTGCAGCATCTTCTCAATTTCAAATATTTTTTCAACATCATCTAGTGATTTCAATATATCGATCCACCTAAACCCTTAACCCTAAACCATCATCAGATGAATACTTCTTTCTTGTGTATTTTGAAGGTATGATGCATTTGATGGATCATGAGAAGGTAAGCAAATATTTGATGGAGTTGAAGGAGACGGAAGGCCTCGACACTCAACTGAGCTACGACGGGCTCAGAGTTCCGGTAACTCTATAGCCTCTCTCAAGTTTTCAGATCATTTAATCTCCATAGATAGATAGTTTTTGCAGCTGTCTTTGAACAACAGTATGAGTTTAGAAGAAGCTGGCAAAGGATAAAACATGCCAATTCATCATTTTTATTTTCTTCCTCAATGGCAAATTCTTGTTAGGAATCATATTTTTTTTTCTAAAGATTCAAACTTTCTTGATTAGTTGGAAGAATTCTTTGATGAATCTCTAAAAAGATTCACCTTTTTTTTTTTTTTGCTTTTCTTGTGTGATTGATTAATAAAGCATGATTAGCTGGCATTATGCATGAAGCAGATCTATTATATACTTTTAGTACATGCGAATTCCATTTTCTTGATCCTCTTAATGGAAAATTGTGTCCTGTTGTCATTATTGAGTTATAATTTATTTATATCTTATTTTTAGGTCCACTGATTTCCCAATCAAATAATTGTCCCTGGCCCCTTTGCAATTCTTGACCCCACCTCATTATGACTGCATTGACTTAATTTATTATAATTTGAAAAGTTTCATCAAATTAGCTTGGTCAAATTTTGATTATCACTATTTTGTAATGTTTTACATTAAATAAAGCTAATATGTTAAGAGGATAAGGATCATGGTATTTCAAGATCTCAAGCAATTCACACTGATTGATGCCTCCCAATAATAGAGAGCTAATTATTTATTCCCATGTAAATAGTAATGCACAAATTATTATTGATCAAAGCTATTACAAATAAACAACCATATAGTCTCTCTGTCCTATAACTATTTATGTTTTATTACAAAAAATAATACAAATGAATAGATTACCATCATCTATATAAATAGAAACCACTATTTAATAACACTACATTACGATCATCTATATAAATAGAAACCACTATTCAATAGGACATAAATAATATAACAGAAGTACATTTTTATATTAGCTCATTAGTAGGTTATGGATTCAAAACCCACCAAGATCGTTATGTGTGAGTCTGTCTGGTTAGATTAGGGTGGTTAAATTTTCCTTATTGTTTGCAAATTAGAGCACAGGAACGAGGTTTACCCAGTACGCACTTGTTAGCGGCTGCGGGTTATCCTCGTCGTCCAAAAATAACATTTGCATTATTTTAATAAATAAATGTAATATTTTATCATGGCAGATGAGCTGGAATAGCATGTTGATACTTGTGTTCAGGAATATCCCATTTCAAAAACCCAGAATAAAACAGGATAGTGACAAAACTATTGTTATTCTTTATTTTACTTTAATCTGCATCATTATTTATTTATTTATCAACAAGATTTGTGTTAACATGCATGAACTAGTAGAAAGGTGTCAATTTGTAACGCATTAATTATCATTTTCAATATCTCCCAACATATTTTTTATACTTTGTGTACCAACTCTATGTACGAATATTCAACTATAATGTTGATTTAGTAGCACGTGCCTCGATTTAATTTAATCATAGTAAAAGTAAAAGTGGAGAAAATTATTCACCCGTCTTATTTATCTTTGTCGTATACGGTTTCCAAAGACGGAGTTCGAAACTTAACTTTTATGTAAATGTTGCGATCCCACATGACTTTTGTGATTTTTAATGTAATTTTATTTTCTCTTTAAAAAAAGATAATACCAATAAGACAATCATTATAGTACTTCATCCATTCTATTTATATTGATCCATTTTTAATTTCGGTTCGTCCCATTTATATTGGCCCATTTAAAAAAAAATATTATATTATCTCATGTTTTTTTATTTCTCTCACTTACTTTATCAACCACTCTCTCACCATCTTACTTATCTTTTCTCTTACTTTATTACCTACTCTATTTTTCTAATTTCCGTACCGAAAAGGCAAAGAGCCAATATAAATGAGACGGGGTGAATAATATATAAGACAATATGAATGGGAGAGAGGAGTATAACCCTTTTTAAAATATGAGTTTTTTTACCCAAAGGTCTTAATCAATGACTCAATCATTTACATGGTAAAAAAAAAACTAAGTAAAGTTGAAAGGGAAAAAGTTTACTACATTGAAAAAGATTACAATAATATGAATGAAAGTCTCTTTCTTTGTCTGCAAATCATATACAAATCGAACTCCTTTTTAAAATATGGTGGCTACTTTTTTAGTTACTTTTTATTTATAATATGAGAGAGAAGTGGAGTCTGATTTTTCTTTTTTAATTTAAATTTAAATTTTTGATAATTGTAAAGTGAATGAGTGTGGAGTAAAGAAAGATTAGATTTTTATGGGGCTTTGGAGAAGAAAACAAAAGTTAGACAGAAAGCGCACGTCAGTTAGCCGTAGGGATGTGGTTTTTTTATGGCCTTTCTCATCCACAACCATCTCTACTTCTCTCTCTCATCAAATACACGCAGAAAAAGTGAGATTAGGTGAGAGAAATATACATGCATGACTATAATTGGTTTTCTTGATTTTAGCAAGAAAAAAATCAAGAAAACCTCCATTGAAACCTGCGTGTGAATCTCTCTCTCTCTCTCTTCTCTCTCTCTCTCTTCAAGTGAAAAGGTTGTCTTGTGGGTTGAAGCCAAAGGTGAAGAAGAAGCCATTATAAACAAGAGAGGTTCAAACAAGAAATAAAAACCTTCGAACTACACTTAATTTGTCCATTTTTCACCTACTTTAATTAGCCTTTTTATAGGTCAGTATTTTTTGTTTGTCTTCAAATCTCCAAAATTCCTGTCTTATTTCATCTTCTCATCCCATGATGCAACACTTTCAGTTTCAGACATAGATTCAATCACCCTCTCTCTCTCTCTCTCTCTCTCTCTCTCTCTTACAACATAGATATTTTCTCTCTCATCCCACCTAAATCTCAGACTGTTCATCTCCCAAGAATATCATGAAAACCTCAGCAATAATCCAAGAAGAGAACATCTCCAACCTCACTACTGCTTCCAACGAAGCCAGCGTCTCCTCCACCAACAACGGCGGCGCCGAAATGTATCCGCCGCCGTACACGGTTCAAGCTCCGCCGTCCAAGAGAAAGAGAAGCCAACCAGGCCATCCAGGTAAAGATCAAATCTTTCTTGTCCAAATCTTTATCCCATTTCATCAATCTTTCAAGAAACCAAAAATCTCAACTCAAAAATTAAATTTTCAACTCCAAATCTTACCCCCATTTCATAAAACACTAAATCTGAACTAAAAATCAAATCTTTCTGCTCCAAATCTCGAACCCACTTCATCAAACTCTCAAGAAACCAAGAATCTCAACCAAAAATCAATTATTTCTCCCCAAAATCATCATCCCACTTCATCAAACTCTCAAGAAACCAAGAAAACTAACTAAAAATCAAATCTTGATTCATTTTTCTCCACAGACCCGGATTCAGAAGTAATCTCTCTCTCCCCAAGAACCCTCATGGCAACAAACAGATTCGTCTGCGAAATCTGCAACAAAGGGTTTCAGAGAGACCAGAATCTGCAGCTCCACAAAAGAGGCCACAATCTGCCATGGAAATTAAAGCAGAGAAACAGCAAAGATGTAAGGAAAAAGGTTTATGTCTGCCCGGAGACAACGTGTGTTCATCACGATCCATCAAGGGCGTTGGGAGATCTTACAGGAATCAAGAAACACTTCAGCAGAAAACATGGAGAGAAGAAGTGGAAGTGTGAGAAATGCTCAAAGAAGTATGCAGTTCAATCAGATTGGAAAGCACATTCTAAAACTTGTGGCACTAAAGAGTATAGATGTGATTGTGGCACAATTTTTTCAAGGTAAATTGATAGTAATTATTTTTTTTTTCTTGATTTTTAATTAATCTTGGTGAAAAATATGAGATAGTATTGGATCTTGAATTATTGAGATGTGACTAGGAGCCAGCAATTTAGTTAGAGAATTTGGTTTTTAGTTTTTGATTTTCATTTTTTTTACTGTTTTTTTGGGGTCTAATCTAATCCTAGATGGGGTTTCATATTTCAAACTAGAGTTTGAGAGTCAAATTGATTAGGACATGTTTGATAATTATTAATTTCTTTAATTAGAAGATTAAATAATTTAATTAGCAGCCACTAGCCAGCATTAATTTCAGTTGGAGAAATTTAATTTTGATTAATTCTTCATTTTCATTTTTTAGTGTTTATTGTGGTCTAATCCTAGATTAGGACATGTTTGTTAATTAAATTATTTAATAACACCATTATATAAACTTATAATTAATGCCAATATCTCTGTCACTTGAAGTCAGAAAACAGTCACACAAACACATGAAACATGACATATATATATATAAAAAAAAATTTAAAAAAAAATCTTTTTTTACTGTTTTTTTCTCTCTTGATTCTTGATTTCTAACATGCATTTTCTCTTTCATCAGGAGAGACAGTTTCATCACACACAGAGCATTCTGTGATGCGTTAGCAGAAGAAAGTGGAAAACCCACATCCACAATCCCAATCCAAAATGGTTCAAATTCTCTCTCATCACTCTCTCACCACATAAATCTCCAACAAATTCAATCCCAATTCACTAATTGCCCAAATCAAGAATTCCCATTCTCAATCAAGAAAGAGCACCAAGATTCCAGCCTAATTAAGCCACCACCAATCTTCCAAGATTTTCAAGAAAACCCAAACCCTAACCCTAATCCTAACATGGGCCCCACTCCCACCACCCTCCTTTCCTTCCACCACCACCACCACCACCCACCTCCACCGCCGCACATCTCCGCCACTGCATTGCTGCAGAAAGCAGCCCAAATGGCCTCCAAAAGCAGCACCACCACTCCATCACCCGCAGGTATGTTTAGCAGAGCCCACGTGTCACCTGGTGACCAATCTGCCGGTCTAGAGTTGTCCTCACGTGACCAGTTCATCAGTGGCTTGTCTCCATTCGGGAATAAAGCTGCTGGGATCAGGGACGGCGGGTCTACCTACACCGCCAGCCCTTCCCCTTCCTTTCTCTATGATATGATGATGAACAATGGCGGATTTCATCACCATCAAGAAAGCGCGGATTTTCACGCAAGTTTTAATCATTTCACCTCCAATGGCGGCAATGATGACGTCACGACTAGGGATTTCTTAGGATTAAGGCCCTTGTCTCAAAGCGACATCCTAAGCTTCGCAGGTTTAAACAGCAGCGACTGCATGAATAGTAGTTCTTGTAATGAGAGTCAAAGTGAAAGATCTTGGCAAGGTTAGCTTAAATTTAAATACTTATTTTTATGTGTTTTGTTTTTTTGAAGGGGTGGGGTGGGGTGGGGTGGGTGTAGAATCTTCACCTTGTTCGATGTATCTGCTCTCAAATTCTGAAACCCTAATTCATATATTATAAATATATATATGTATTTCAACTCCTTGTGAAGTGATCTACGTTGCATGCAGAAGGATACCCTATACGACGAGATACAACACGATATGGACACGAAACACGATAATTTTTAAAAGTTTAGGATACAACACAATGATTGAATACGGCGTTTAGATTGTAAAATAAATTAATTTCGTATTATTCATTAGATTTAGATGCAACATATACTTAAATATATGAAATACGACAATTGCGGTGTGCGTATCGTGTCGAGTGTCCAACAATATCAATGTGTTTGTGAAATAGAGGAAATAATGTTTTCTTGATCAAGTGTACTACTGAAAATTGAGATTAATTGCTTGAATTGGATTGAAGATGAATGGGAATTCGTCCTGATCAAGTGTAGTAAAACTTGAGATTAATTGATTAAATTGGATTAGAGATTAATTATGGGAATTCATCACTTTCTTGGTTTGGAATGCATTGAATGCTATTTATTGAAATAGCGGGGGGCAGGAATTTTTATTGAATTCTGCCTATGATTAAAATTGAATGCTTGGACCATATAAAATTGAATAATCCATCTTTACTTGCAGAGTTGCACCTGTCCCTAAATTGATGTGCCTATATATGGGTTTGTGATATACATACATGTGTGTATAAATTTATTATTTAATTAATGTAAGTGAAAAAAAAAAATGGATTTCTTGAAGAGAAGGAAAAGATTCTTGAAAATGTGCAGATGAGAATAAGATGATACAGGAGAGTGAACAAAATTCCTGGAATTAAAAATTAAAAACATAAACATTTGACCGTTAGTTGTGTTGAAGCTGGTCGAGACGACAAATTTTCTCTTCCTGGCCCAACAAAATAACAAAAGTCAAACATAATACAGTACTACACCTTATTTCTTATACGACTTGTCTTTTTTTTTTTTTTTTTGGTACGTAGATTAAAATAAGTAGTTAGTTATATATAAATAAGTGGATCCTAGAGAAAAATAAAAGTTTATATATGAATTATTTTTCATTCAAGAAATGAGAGTCTGAATAAGAAAACGAGAGAAGTCGCTTCGAACATAGGAGTTGCTAAGAATAAAATTTCGGGAAAAAAACTGATTGTATGAGAAATACTGCAAAAAGTTATGCAAGGGCATCATGTATTGTTGAATAGAGCCTCATTCTCATTTTTTTTGTATGTAGATTAAGATAAGTACTCCCCCGTCCCGCTATTTGTGGCCACGTTCTTTTCGGCACGGGAATTAAGAGAGTATATGATAAAGTATGAGAGATAGTATAAAATAAAGTATGAGAGAGAAGATGAGTAAGATAATGAGAGAGTATGAGAAAAATGATAATAAAGTAGGAGAGATAATATAATAAAGTAGGAGAGAAAAGATGATAGAGTAGAAGATATGATAATAATTTTTTACCAAATTAGAAAAGTGACTACAAATAACGGAATACGACTTTTAGGAAAGTGAGCCCACAAATAACGGAAAGTAGATGGAGTAGTTGGTTGTATATAAATGAGTGGATCCTACATAAAAAAAAAATTATATAAAAATTATTTTTCATTCAAAAAATGAGATAGTCCCGAATAAGAAATGAGATAAAAGCCCAAATGGAAGGAATAAAGTATTTATCTTCCTCATTTTATGCAAAATGTCTCTCATCTCTCTCTTTCTCTCACATATGTACATGTTTCTATGACAAAAATAATTCACATGGGAAATGTAGTAGGTGGGACCAATGTTAGCTAGAATGAAAGTAATAGGCCTAGGCCCATTGTGTTGTCACTATACTCCCTATACTACCATTTTAATTGACACATCTAAAATTTCCAATAAAGCATTTTAAATTTATCATATATTATGAGCTTTCTTTTTTGCTCTTCAAAAGAATCTCACATAATTTGATAATAACATAATATTTAACCTAATTTTCAAGAATTGTATTCTATCCGTCCTACTTTAATTATCCAGTTTTATTTCAATACGGAAATTAAAAAACTTGTTGGATTTTGTTGCTTGTGTGTGAAATAATAAAGTATTGAGCCACCAACTTTTGTAAATTGTTATTTACTTAAAAAAAAATTAGACAATCAGAGTGAGACATCCAGAAAAAGAATACCGAATAATTAGAGTAGGATGGAGCAACACTTGACTTATCTTGTTTTTCTTTTTTGGGTTGTCCTGCTTGACTTGTCTTGTTTCTTAAAATAGAAAATAATTATTACACAAACTCATACTTTTTCTTTGTGGGATTTACCTCTTTATCCACAATCACCCACTCATCTACACACAACCACTCATTTATCTTAATCTATGTGTAGAAAAGAAACAAGACAAGTCGGACGGGATGGAGGGAGTAACAAATTTGCTCTAATACGACAAAAGAGAAATTTAGAATCGAGTCTTACAAGTCTTTATAAAATTAATTTATTATGGGCCCATCTCAAATAGTGGCAAAAATTCAATCAAGACTTTGTTTAATTTCTAAAAAAGCCCAAATCTAATGCATATCTCAAATTGGGCCCAAAATTTATAAATTAGGCAATAAACGCTTAACGTTTCGTATTTTTACCGTGCCGCTTTCAACAGCAACGGTAATAATTCTATACATGGTAAAAATACTGAAAATAACTATGGAATAAGTCACGTTTATTTTATTATTATTTCTGAACTCCATTCTGCTCAAGTCTTTTCATGGGGATTTGACTGATGATGCGCGAAAGCAAGAAGCAGAAGCTTCGTCTCCTCTTGAAGCGTTAAACTGGCCGCCTCGCTTCATCATACGCTCAGAAAGATGGCAAGAAATCGAAGTCTTAGAAGAGTTATGCCTATTATATTCATAATCTTGATAACCCTCTTCGTGTTGGGTGTTTTTGCTCCTCTGCCTTCCATTGCGCTTGATTCTTCCCAATCTCACCTGGATAAAGTAAGTTATCCGATTTTAGCTTTTTTTACTTTATTATTTATCTTTTCTTGCTTTTGGATCGGAAAGTAGAGAATGATGGTGAATTGGGTTTTTAAATTGGTTGTGGTTTGTGATTCTTTGAAGTAAGAGAACTTCTTTAGTTGAGGATATCCAGTTGTGATGTTTGATGGAGTGAGAGTGATGTATGTGTTTAAGATCAAGAAAGTAAGAGGGTGTTTCTTGGAACAATTTAGAGAACTACATTCAATGCCCTATCTGATGATTTTCATTCATTCAGCAGTACATTTTTACTTTATTTATCTATTCTTGTTTTTGGGTGTGAGCAAGAAGGATCATGAATTGGGCTTTTTTAAAGTTTGGCTGTGGTTTGTGATTCTTTAAAGTAAGAAAACTTATTTAGTTAGGGATGTCCAGTTGTGAGGTTTGATGGAGTGATTGATGTTTAAAAGATTCAAGAAAGTAAGAGGGTGTTTCTTGGAACAATTTAGAGCACTACATTCATGCACTATATTTTAAAGATGATGTTCATTCACTCAGTATTCCATTTTTACTTTCTTGATTTTTTCTTGTTTTTGGAGCAGGAAGTAGAAATTAAGCAAGAATGATTATGAATTGGGGTTTTATTTATTTTATTTATTTTTATTTTTTTGTGGTTTGTGATTCTTTGAAGTAATTAGGGATATCGGGTTGTGAGCTTTGATGTAGTGATTTATGTGTTCAAGATCAAGAAAGTTAAGAGGAAGTTTCTTAGAACAGTTAGAGCACAGTTTACTTTCAATTCTCTACATTTTAAAGATGATTTTCATAATTTCATTCACTCAGCAGTCAATTTTTACTCCTATTTATCTTTTTCTTGTTTGTGGATATGAGCAAGAACGGTGATAAATCGGGATTTTAGTTTGATTGTGATTCTTTGAAGTAAGAGAACTTCTTTAGTAATGATATCCGGTTGTGAGGTTTGATGGATCGATTTATGTGTTAAAGATTCAAGAAAGTAAAATGGAGTTTCTTGCTCCAGTTTAGAGAACTTCTTAGATTCAATGCCCTATACTTTTATATGCTTTTTTACATGCTATATTTTGCAGGGATCTACCCATAAATTTGAAATAGCAGAGGATATGTTCTGGAAAGATGGGGAGCCATTTAGGATAATTGGAGGAGACTTGCATTATTTCCGAGTGCATCCTAAGGTATGTTGTTTTTTTTGTGATGATATTAGCGTTTTTCTCGACTACTTTAGACTGTTTCTTTGTCTACTGGGATATCAATTATCTCACAATTGTTCTTGCACAACTTAATTAACATAGAATGTGTGTTTTAAATTGATGTTTCAGAGACTAATGGTGGTATTTAAATTTGTAAATTCATATAAACAATGTGTAAATTCATGTAATGTTTTTATGATATTAGTATTTTTGTTGGCTACTTTAGACTGTCTATTTGTCAACTGGATATCGAATATCACACACCTTTTCTTGCACAACTTAACTAACATAGAATAGGAAGTTTTAAATCTGTAAATTCATGTAATGTTGGCATATTAATCTGTAAATTCATGTAAACAATGTGTTTTCAGTACTGGAGAGATAGACTTCTGAGAGCAAAGGCATTGGGCTTGAACACCATTCAAACTTACGTACCGTGGAATTTACATGAGCCGAAGCAAGGCCATCTGGTATTCGAGGGCATTGCAGATATAGTCTCATTTATCGAACTCTGCAATGAATTGGACATGTTGGTTATGCTGCGTGCTGGGCCCTACATCTGTGGAGGTCGGTACACTTTCTTTAGGCTTCTTACAACATATTATCTTTTGAAAGTCTATTTTTTAAATTAATGCACGTTGTATCTTTACCTAACTGAAGGTTGATTCTATTCTTAAGTATTCTGAAATGATTGGACAATAAAACTTGGATGTTTCATATTTCAATTTAACATTTAGGATACCATTACATTATCTTGCATATTTTCTTCGGATAACGATTATGATGCGATTTTGTGGCAGATCTTACCTTTATCTTTTCTTGTTTGTTGTGGTTGTAGAGTGGGATTTGGGTGGCTTCCCTGCATGGTTGCTTGCTCAAGAGCCTGCTATCAAACTAAGATCATCTGACCCGGCCTTCCTTGACTTGGTATAATCTTCTCTATACATGGCTCATCAGCACGAAACGAATTGTATGTGTATGTTACCCACATATATTCTCCACCCTTTCTCAATCCCAAATCCAGAACCTGCTTACTGTGTGAAAATTACTTTGAATTAGCCTAGTTAATGGGAGCCATCCGACTTGTATGTTCACATTAATATAATGGGTTTCGCTCATAGTTATTCGTATCTGCAATTACAGTTTTAACAACTTAAGAAATTTCTCTTAATGCGGTCTTACGTGTATTCTCGTTATAGTAGTTCAAACTTCGAACGGGAATGTTCACTATTTGTTATCAGATATTTGTATGCAAAACAGAGCTTGAAGAGACTGTCAAAGACTTTGTAGACTTGCTTGTTAAACTGTCGTGATGTTGCTTATGTTACTGAGCTTGTCTTATTATGTCACACTTTGGAATAAGTAATAGGTAACATGCCGGTGCTTAATCTTTTGATTATTTCAGGTCGAAAAGTGGTGGGACTTCCTACTTCCCAAATTGGCTCCGCTTCTTTACAGCAATGGAGGTCCTATTATAATGGTTCAGGTAAGATTTAAAAAAAAAAAAAAGAATTTTCAACCACCTCGTTTTGCTGCTCGTTAAAGTACTAGCTAACTCTGAAGATGTAACAGATCGAAAATGAATTTGGTTCGTATGGGGACGACAAAGCTTACCTGCATTATCTGGTCAAACTAGCACGAACATACCTCGGAGATGAAACCGTATTGTAAGTCTAGAAACTTTAGAGGTCGAGAAATTAACTTCTTTTGGTTCACTATGTGTTATTCACATTCGAATCGTGCATGCATTGCTATCTCTAACTGACTACCTTTTTCGATTCTTCCACGCCCCTTTGGAATTTCTACCGGATTTTATAGGTACACGACTGATGGTGGCACAAGGGAAACTCTCGAGAAAGGCACGATTCGAGGAGACGCTGTTTTCTCAGGTTCGACAATAGGGAATTCTCGGATGAGTTTTGAGGGCTTTTATTACTCATTTTCTTATGTCTAGCCTTTTCATCATAATCTGTTTTTCTTTATTTCTAGCCGTTGATTTCAGCACTGGAGATGATCCATGGCCGATATTCAAGCTGCAGAAACAGTACAATGCACCAGGAAAATCGCCTCCTATATCAACGTTGGTATCATGTTGTTTCTCTTCCTTTTTCTTTAATAAAACTATACATCGAAAGCTACATATATCGGTAATTACCGACCTTGTTATCGTTTCAGAGAGTTCTATACCGGTTGGCTTACCCACTGGGGGGAGACTATTGCAAGTACTGATGCAGATTTTACTGCCAAGTACTTGGAGAAGATTTTATCGAACAACGGATCTGTTGTTCTATATGTAAGCAGCTTCCCATCAACTTTCATTTCTTGTAGCTAATGGTTTCTAATCCTCGAATTACGTTTGTGTTTATATAGATGGTGCATGGTGGAACGAATTTCGGATTTTATAGCGGTGCTAATACCGGAGAAGGTGAATCGGATTACAAGCCGGATCTTACATCCTATGACTATGTGAGAGGATCATAGATTTGATTAAGCTTGTAGTAAAGTAGCCTCAATTATAATTATCAAACAATCAATTTTAACTCCTCCTTCCTCGTACTAGGATGCTCCGATCGGAGAATCGGGTGATGTCGAAAACGCAAAGTACAAAGGTAAGATCCAACCTTGATACTCTCCTCTTAAGGCTTTACAAATTTATACTCATGTTTTGCAGCTCTGAGAAGTGTAATTGCAAAGTATAGTTCGAAGCCTCTACCTTCCGTTCCTCGCCAATAACGAAAAGATAGCATACGGACGTGTTAAGCTAGATAAAGTCTCGTTCTTGCACGACGTGATTAGGATGAAAGACCTTGTCGATGTGGTTGAGTCCGAGAACCCGCTCTCAATGGAAGCTATCGGGCAGGTAATGAAGTACTCCCTCTGTCCCATAATTCTTGCTCCAAAACTTTTCGGCACAGTTTTTTAGGAGCGTTGTTGGTTGTGTGAAAAGATGTGAGACTCTCAAATAAAGTGTGTAATAATTTACTATTTTCGGAAGTGAAGCAATAATCGTGGGACACCCCGAAAAGGAAAGTGGAGCAACAATCGTAGGACGGAGGGAGTATAAATACTCTATTTTCTTTAGCATGGTTAGGGAAAGGATGATAATTTCGCCTTCTTCTTACATCATTTTACAGATGTTTGGCTTCATTTCGTATGCCTCCGAGTACAGCCCGAAACTCAACGGGACCGTTTTGTCCGTACCAAAGGTGCATGATAGAGCTCAAGTGTTCATATCTTGTGATGAAGATAGAAAAAAAAGGCCAACATATGTTGATGTCATCACAAGATGGTCAAATAAACCCATTCTCCTTCCTTACTTAAAATGTGAATCCAAAACTCAACTTTCTCTCTTGGTAATGAATGCTTTCTTACCTTCATTTTCTCCTCATGATTAAAATCCTTTACCAGTTTTAACCTTGTCTCCATTTTGCTCGTATAGGTCGAAAACATGGGTCGCTTGAATTACGGGCCGTACATATTCGACACAAAGGTAAAAATCCATACACAAGCTAATTTTACTTAATCATTTCAAATGCTTGATCTACATAGTAGTGATCTCTTATCTTCAACTTTCTTGATTTCGTCGTTTAGGGTATTCTGTCTGCTGTGTATCTGGATGGGCAGCCTCTGCATAAGTGGAAAATGCTTCCTATTTCTCTTGAAAACGTCGATGAGGCCAAGAAAACCGATCCGTTCGTTCTCAATGCAACGAAGATCGAATTTCTCGAAAGATTTGCTCGTAAGAAACTAAAGAGTAAGGCCCTTTATAAGATCAGACAGTAAATTGCCAGTTTTTACGGTTATGTTTGGAATCTACAAGTGCAAGATCATAGAAGTAAGATTTGCTTCAATTTTGTGCAGAGGTTAATCTGCAGCCAGCTTTTTACAGTGGTAAATTCAATATTACTAAAGTGGGAGATACATATATATCTTTCAGAGGATGGAGTAAAGGCGTTGCCTTCGTGAATGATATAAACATGGGACGTTTTTGGCCGGTAAAACACTTCTCTTTTACTATCTTGTGATTTATCACAAGATATTTACCTCATCTTGAATCATTTTTACTGTCGGGTGATTTTGCAGTCGGCTGGGCCGCAATGCAACCTCTACGTTCCTTCTCCGATTCTCCGAGCAGGAGAAAACACCGTGGTAAGTCATCTAACTAATATCATAGTTGTGCAGATTGAATATCACATTTCTTTTCTTGATACATCTTTTTTGTTATAGTGTGCGCATTGCCCTAATTAAATACAGTAATTTTAATTAGGTCATTTTGGAGCTAGAATCACCGATAGCTGATCTCTCTGTGAGCTTCGTCGACTACCCAGATTTCACTTGTGGTGGTCCGATGAGGTCCAAACTCAGAAAATCGAGAGAGAATCGCGTGATGAAGTGAGCTCGATAGGGCAAGAGGGAGAGGGAGAGGGAGAGGGAGAGAGCAGCAGTTGTGTGTGATTTCTGATATGAACAATCCCACTTTCCATATGAAGATTTCGCAAGCCGTACGTGTTTAGTGTGATCTATTTACAGAAATATTAATTGTCGATATATTGTTAGTTTGGCGGAATAAGGTATCTTTGCCTCTGTTGATATCGGAACGGTTTGTATGTATCACATTCGTAAACTCTTTGTGTGTACTGCATCAAAAGGGTATTGACGTGTGGCATTTTTCATTAAATCAAGTGGGTCATATTTAACGCATTGACACACATAAGGATATACGAAAGTGAGTACACACAAGTGTTTGTCTTGTTGATGTATGATGTAGTGTTTTTTTAAAATAATGTCCGAAGATCAACTCGTAAACTGAAATCTAGTGGTTTAATCAGTTGAATTAATGGATAAATGGAGGCGAGGGGTTCAAGTCCCTTCCACCGACATAAATATGCTTTATCTCGAATAATTTTACGGATTAATTACATTAAACCCTCTCGATTATTCAACTTAACTATTGAATCATTATAGAGGGCAACAGCGACACGTGCAAGTGTGGATAGTTTTGTCTAAGATAATTCGCTTAGTGTAATTTGTCCGTTGGGCAATTAAATATTATGTAATATCCCCAAGACTGTTGAATGTGCAATTTTCACTCCTAAACTATTAAAATTTTGTGTAAGTTTTCTTTATTATAAATTTTCACGAAATTATCCTTAGTTAAATTGTATGTGTAGTGGGAAATGAACTATATAATTCTCGAAATAGTATTTATGGTGTTTTTATGAAATTGCTCGTAAAATTGGCTAGATTGTTGTTATGTGCAATGAATTCAATAGTTGAGGTAAGTACAAGTTTTCATAATTTAGATGGTTAAGTGAGAATTTTCAATAATCGAGAGGATTAATGTATTTAACTCTAATTTCATTGCAGATTTATTTCTATTATGTTTCCTATTTTAACTGGTAAGTTAATAATAATAATAAAATAAAAAATACAAATCAATTTGTGAAAAAGTAATCAAAATTATCGCCAGCTGAAGGAGAAGGGGGTAAAATCGGAAGAACGTTACGCACCAACTTTATCGTACAACGATTAATTAAAAATGTTTTTCGAGGAATTCAAGGAGTAGGCATAATTAGTTGGATTTACATGTCTCAAGCAGTGGTGTTTGACTTAACTACTATACATTTATTTTACGTAAATTGAAATATTCCTGATTATATTTATTTTGGAAACATACTTATCACAAACATTACATAAAAACCAAAAAAATAAAATAAAAATTAAACAAACATAAAACGCAATTACACTATCTTCAAACAACACACAAAAAAAAAATATCTCCCCTATTACATTTTTACCCCTACACCATATCCCAGTTGAGTTTTCAGTTTTGTAAAATTTGACCGTCGTTGCTGTAAATATTGTGAGCATCACCGTCAAAGGTTATTATCTGCAAAACAAAATAAATCCGTCAAATGTCCCCTTGGGATGGCATAGCGGTGAAGGTGGGTGGTCCGGGACCGATAGATCATGAGTTCAATTTTCACTTGACACGCTATGTGTGAGCATGTCACCCTGTCACATTAAGGGTGATTTAACTCTTTTGTTTGGTTTGCAAGCTATTACACAGGAGTGAGGTTTACCCTGTGCGCACCAAAGGTAGCGGCTGCGGGTTCTTCGTCAACAAAAAAAAAAAAAATCCGTCAAATTACATGCAACTCCTTAGTTATTAATTTCCTAATCATCCAACTAGCCGTAACGTATTTCATCTCAACTTTTTCTTTACGAAGAAACTGTCTGAAGATCTTCAAATTCTCCCCCTCATCGGGACGGTAGTGTCCATTGCTGAAGCACAAGCCCTTGCAGCAGCAAGAACGAAAATAAAATAAAATAGAAAAATAAAAAAAGCAAAATAAAATGTTCAACTCAGAATAACAACTCAACACACCATGACTCCATGAGTTTCCCATTGACCACATCTAAATGCCCGGCGCAGACGACGACGTCACCATGAGTTTCCCATTGATCAATTTAGGATTTTGTCACTAATAGCGAGACGTCTGAATTAAAAAAATCGCCTCTAATAATAGGACGGATGTAAATGTAATATACTATATTAATTATATTGTCCATCAATACATATAAGATAGTCCTTAATTTTTGACCAGAAGATCACTGGGGTTTGATTATGTACGACGTTTTATACGATTACTTTATATTAATAATTTTTCATGTTTCTAATAAAATATCGGCCGAGTTGGACCGAGATTAGGGGTATAAGTGGTTCTTCTCCGAACCGCGAAACCGATCGGACCGAATCGAACCAAACCGAAAAATGCGGTTCGGTTCGGTTTCGCGGTTTGGTTCGGTTAATTTTTTTAAAAATCGTTTACATTCAGTTCGGTTCGCGGTTTCAAGAATTTTTGAATGGTTCGAACCTAACCGAACCAATATCCTATTTGTTTAATTTCTTTTATTTAATATTCGTCTTTCTTATATGAGAATATTATTGGATTTAAATATTAGATTTAAGTTATGATCAATTCTAATCTATACAAATGAAGATAAATGAGTAACAACTCTATACTTATGAGTTCGGAATGAGTGACATCCTACAAACTATTATTCTTGCATTATTTATGATTTAAAAAATAAATAAAAAAATAAAAAGGTGAACCGAGGAATCGAACCAAACCAAACCAATTTATAAGCGGTTCGGTTCCGATATTGAAAAAACCCATCGAACTGAATCGAACCGAATTATTTCTATGTGTTTGGTTCGGTTCCTAAAATACATAAAAATCGAATCGAACCGTACCGAACCGTTACATCCCTAACCGAGATAATAAAGAAATTAAAAATCAAATTCATGAGTTTTTCTCCGTACACCCAAAATTTGCCCAACAAAAGCTCAACGTGGCCCACCTTAAAAAAGAAGCCCGGAATAATAGTAGAGATATTCGTATAGGTCCAATTTGTTATCTAAAACGACACCGTTTGGATCTTCGTTTCAACGTCTAATGCTTCTGAAGAGAGACAGAAGCAGAGAAAGCAAATAAAAATGGAGCATTTGGGCGGAGGAGGTGGAAACTGGGCGATGATTCCCAACATCCAGTCCCAGAGTAATCCCACTACTCCCTCCAATCAGGATCATCTATTCCTCCAACAGCATCAATTCAATCAACAACAGCAGTTTCAGCAGCAATTCAATCAGCAGCAGCCGCCGATGCGTTACCAGCAACAACATACACCGCCTCCGCCGCAGCAGCAGCCGAAACAGCAGCACCAGTCTCTCGCCTCTCATTTCCTCCTGCTCCATGTATTTGCCCCAATTTTTCTTAATCAATTGTCGTCTTCATATGTACATATATATTTAGGGTTTGATTTGGGTTTTTGTCTATTCCTCCCTCTTTTTGGTTAATTTTTTTGTAGCTGGTTGAGAATCTAGCTGATGCAACTGAGAACGGGACAAGAGATCAGCAAACTGATGCTCTGGTTAGTCAAATTTAGTTTTTCTTAATCAATTATCTCTTCCGTTGCCAAAATTCACTAACTTTTTCGCCTCTAACTCTGCAATTTTTTTCGTAGTTCTTCAATTAATTAGAGAACCTTTAATTGAGTAGCAGTTGATAGAATTCAGCATAGATTTTTAACTAGTGCACCAATCTGGGTTCGTCCTGTTGATCATAAGCTGCTTGTTTTTGGAAATTATTATTTTTTTGAATGATGGTTCTTTGTGTGTTTTGTTGGGTATTAGCTTCTGTTTATGGGATATGTTTGAAAAAGAAAATGTTTTGATATCACAATGAGTATTTGTTGCTGGGTAGAAGCTGCTATTTTTCGTTGCGAAAAACGGTTTATCGATGTGTTTGTGCTGAAGGTTGGGGAGTTGAACACACAGTTTGAGAAGTGCCAGCAGTTGCTGAACTCCATTGCCGGAACAATCAAAACCAAATCAACTGTAAGTCGGATCTGTTTTCGTGTTACGTAATTATCTTCTTCGTATTTGTGAGTGCTTAGAACAAAACTACTGAGTCATTTGTTTGTCCTCTGCTGGGCTTCTTGGATGAGTATGGTTTCAAACTGACACTCATGATTATGTCTGTGCACCACATATAATTCTCATGAAGTTCAAAACTTTAGTTTCTGAGTCTTGATTTTGCTTCTTCCGAATCATACAGAATGTTGTATCGAAATAAGAATTTATGTATTCGATGGTGTGAAAGTGAAGGCTCCAAATCCGTAACAGAATGGTTCAATATAACAACACTGATTTCTCTGGACATGTATGGAACAATGTGAAACTCATAGAAGAGAAATGAAGCTTTTACTTATGAACCATCATTGTTAACGACAGACTGTTGAAGAACAAAAGCGAAGACTAAAAGAAACCGAGGACCTACTGGCTGAACGAAGGTACACGACTACACGTACACTCGAAACTTGCAAAGGAATGCTTATCTTGAATGACTTGGGATCATATTAACTATTGTTGTTTGATTTCAGAGATCTTGTTTCCAAGTATAGAAGCTCAGTTGAGGAGCTCATCAATTCTCAGATATGACTTTCTTGACGGTAGATTGAAAGATTCTTGAGCTGCATTTGTTGATTGTCTTGTTAGAAAATGGAAGGTTATTAGAAAATGGAAGGGTTATTTAGTGTTTGGAATGTGGAAAGGTTTTTAGTGAAGTGGGTATTTTAGTATTTAGAATGTGGGAACGTCTCTTAGTGTAGAGATTTTTTTTTTTTTAATGGAGCACTTCTCTACAAAATCTTTAAGTCTTTCTTAGTAAGAAAATAGGTGTTTAGAGTGTGAACGTATGATTTACAAATATAAGTTTTTGATCTAGTGGATTGGATGGTTTGATTTACTTATTCAATTAAAAGTGTCGAATTGCACTTATAGGCTATTTCTATTGCATTTAAAGGCTAATTAAGTAATCTTACATTTAATTAAAGATCTTCATAATCGCGATACTTGATTTACATTGATATTCTTTCCCATATTTCTCTTTCCTTATTTTGATGATTTAAGATATGATTAGAAACATAGGATGAACAAGGTTTTGTAAGTGCGATTCGAAAGTAATATAAATGCATATTGTAAAAATATAAGTGCAGTTCGACATAAATCGACATAAATATAAGTGTTGTTCGTAATAAATATAATTGCGAGTGATGTCCTTGCTATAATATAATATTAGCTTTTATAATGTTTTAAATTGTGAATATTTGAGAAATTTGAAATGTTAGTTTGAATGAAACAATTGTCTCTCTCTCCTTCTCTCTCTCTCCACCCTTCAATTTTGAATGAGAAAATATGGGAGAGAGACACCATAGAAACACCAAAAAGGAAGCCACAATTCAATCAAGAAACATAGAAATCACCTCCCCATCTCCCTCCCCGCCGGAGCCGCTACCCCCCACTCACCCACCCACCTATATAATTAGCCATGCAACCCACCAAAAATATTAATCCCAAACCAATCCCCCACCAAAACAAGAAACCCACCGCCGCCGCCACCCAAGCCTGCGCCGCCTGCAAATACCAACGCCGCAAGTGCGCCTCCGACTGCATCCTCGCCCCCTACTTCCCCCACGACCGCCACCAACAGTTCCTCAACGCCCACCGCCTCTTCGGCGTCTCCAACATCGTCAAGATCGTCGCCGCCTTAAAACCGCCGGAAAAAGACCACGCCATGCGGACCATCATCTTCCAGTCCGACGCACGCGCCACAGACCGGGTCGGCGGCTGCCACCGCATCATCCGCGACCTCGAGCACCAGATCAGCCTCGCCAAGGCGGAGCTCGAGATCGTCCTCCACCACCTCTCCCTCTGCCAAGCCGCCGCCGCCCAGAAGGCCGACGCCGTACCTCAGCCTCCGGAATGCGGAGATTCCTACGATGAGAGGTGGAAGGAGCAATACGCAGCGGCGGCGGAGGATCTGAATTCTTGGGAATGCATGCATGCAGAATCCACGTCATCTTCTCTTAATCGCGATCTCGAAAGAAAATGTTCGTTGGAAGAATGCGACGATCTGATCATACCAATAATCGATCATCTGGTTTGCGATGATGTACGAGAGATAGAAGAATTCGAGTTCGATTCCGAAGGGAACATCATACCAAGGTTGGTTTTCCACCTAACAGTATATTTTCATTTAAATGATTTAAAAATGGATTTTCATAGAACTGTCAAAGTGTTCGGATTGGGCTAGTCGAACCAGCCCAATGGGCCAACTTCGTTTTACAAGTCGATTTGGCCCAAATACGAACCGGGGTTGTTGAAACTCATGTCCAGTCCAATCCTTGATGGATCGTCGGGTCAAATCGACTCACATACTAAATTTACATGCTCTTAAAATTTTGAGTTTTTAATTTTTTTTTATGATAATTAAAAACGTGATTGGTAGATATCTAGAAATTAGGATTGACTTATGATTTAAAGTTGATGTGCTACCATTGAGCCACAAATTCTATTAATTTAAAGTTAAATAAGATCATAATAAATAAGAATATTTTATTCCCTCCGTGCAAGATAGATTAAGTGGGACATAAACCAAAAGAAAAAATAAAGATGTCAAGTTGTACATAGGGGTAAGCATAAGTTAGTGAGCAGACTTAGTTTTAATTAAAAGTAAGCCCAAGTGTTTTTCGGCCTCAAAAACCCAATCATAATGATTAGTTCGGGTTATTTTTTGAGCTAATTTTGACACCTCGAGACTTTCATATCAATCTCGAAAACAATATTAAATTTTTTATATAAATCTCAAATGATGCAGAAACATTGTGATCTCAGCAGAGGAGAAAGCCATGATCAAGGAGGATGAAGAAGAGTGTTTTTCATGCGTTGAAGATCAACATGATTTGAAGACTGCAGCCACATTCTTCTTGCTCTTGACCACAACCGAGGCAGCTGTTCTCGACGCTCAAGGAGAGAAAACCCCCAACCGCGTGCCAAACATGGACGCTATGTACTAAACCGCGTGTTTCTTGGTACGATTTGGTCCGAAGCTAGGCTTCTATATAGTCATTTTTGTACTCTCTTGAGGGCCATTTAGTTGAGATGGATTGGGACCTACAACTTTATACAGTCTTGAGATTCTTGGCTATTCGAAAATTACGATGAAATTTCTTGATTTGAAGAAGGAAATAGAGTGGGATTTGTACTAATCTTCTACCAACTTGTTTACATAGCTTTATTGTTTTGATACATTTATAGATCATCACAGTTTGTGAGGCTGAAGAATGTGGCTGCAGTCTTCAAATCATGTTGATCTTCAACGCATGAAAAACACTCTTCTTCATCCTCCTTGATCATGGCTTTCTCCTCTGCTGAGATCACAATGTTTCTGCATCATTTGAGATTT
The DNA here is from genome assembly GCA_028984105.1 of Lavandula angustifolia. Classification (NCBI taxonomy): domain Eukaryota; kingdom Viridiplantae; phylum Streptophyta; class Magnoliopsida; order Lamiales; family Lamiaceae; genus Lavandula; species Lavandula angustifolia. The sequence goes on along the minus strand of JAPVEC010000046.1, from coordinate 62,155 downwards.
ATATAAAAAATTTAATATTGTTTTCGAGATTGATATGAAAGTCTCGAGGTGTCAAAATTAGCTCAAAATAACCCGAACTAATCATTATGATTGGGTTTTTGAGGCCGAAAAACACTTGGGCTTACTTTTTAATTAAAACTAAGTCTGCTCACTAACTTATGCTTACCCCTATGTACAACTTGACTTGTCTTATTTTTCTTTTTGGGTTGTCTCACTTAATCTATCTTGCACGGAGGGAATAAAATATTCTTATTTATTATGATCTTATTTAACTTTAAATTAATAGAATTTGTGGCTCAATGGTAGCACATCAACTTTAAATCATAAGTCAATCCCTAATTTCTAGATATCTACCAATCACGTTTTTAATTATCATAAAAAAAAATTAAAAACTCAAAATTTTAAGAGCATGTAAATTTAGTATGTGAGTCGATTTGACCCGACGATCCATCAAGGATTGGACTGGACATGAGTTTCAACAACCCGGTTCGTATTTGGGCCAAATCGACTTGTAAAACGAAGTTGGCCCATTGGGCTGGTTCGACTAGCCCAATCCGAACACTTTGACAGTTCTATGAAAATCCATTTTTAAATCATTTAAATGAAAATATACTGTTAGGTGGAAAACCAACCTTGGTATGATGTTCCCTTCGGAATCGAACTCGAATTCTTCTATCTCTCGTACATCATCGCAAACCAGATGATCGATTATTGGTATGATCAGATCGTCGCATTCTTCCAACGAACATTTTCTTTCGAGATCGCGATTAAGAGAAGATGACGTGGATTCTGCATGCATGCATTCCCAAGAATTCAGATCCTCCGCCGCCGCTGCGTATTGCTCCTTCCACCTCTCATCGTAGGAATCTCCGCATTCCGGAGGCTGAGGTACGGCGTCGGCCTTCTGGGCGGCGGCGGCTTGGCAGAGGGAGAGGTGGTGGAGGACGATCTCGAGCTCCGCCTTGGCGAGGCTGATCTGGTGCTCGAGGTCGCGGATGATGCGGTGGCAGCCGCCGACCCGGTCTGTGGCGCGTGCGTCGGACTGGAAGATGATGGTCCGCATGGCGTGGTCTTTTTCCGGCGGTTTTAAGGCGGCGACGATCTTGACGATGTTGGAGACGCCGAAGAGGCGGTGGGCGTTGAGGAACTGTTGGTGGCGGTCGTGGGGGAAGTAGGGGGCGAGGATGCAGTCGGAGGCGCACTTGCGGCGTTGGTATTTGCAGGCGGCGCAGGCTTGGGTGGCGGCGGCGGTGGGTTTCTTGTTTTGGTGGGGGATTGGTTTGGGATTAATATTTTTGGTGGGTTGCATGGCTAATTATATAGGTGGGTGGGTGAGTGGGGGTAGCGGCTCCGGCGGGGAGGGAGATGGGGGAGGTGATTTCTATGTTTCTTGATTGAATTGTGGCTTCCTTTTTGGTGTTTCTATGGTGTCTCTCTCCCATATTTTCTCATTCAAAATTGAAGGGTGGAGAGAGAGAGAAGGAGAGAGAGACAATTGTTTCATTCAAACTAACATTTCAAATTTCTCAAATATTCACAATTTAAAACATTATAAAAGCTAATATTATATTATAGCAAGGACATCACTCGCAATTATATTTATTACGAACAACACTTATATTTATGTCGATTTATGTCGAACTGCACTTATATTTTTACAATATGCATTTATATTACTTTCGAACTGCACTTACAAAACCTTGTTCATCCTATGTTTCTAATCATATCTTAAATCATCAAAATAAGGAAAGAGAAATATGGGAAAGAATATCAATGTAAATCAAGTATCGCGATTATGAAGATCTTTAATTAAATGTAAGATTACTTAATTAGCCTTTAAATGCAATAGAAATAGCCTATAAGTGCAATTCGACACTTTTAATTGAATAAGTAAATCAAACCATCCAATCCACTAGATCAAAAACTTATATTTGTAAATCATACGTTCACACTCTAAACACCTATTTTCTTACTAAGAAAGACTTAAAGATTTTGTAGAGAAGTGCTCCATTAAAAAAAAAAAATCTCTACACTAAGAGACGTTCCCACATTCTAAATACTAAAATACCCACTTCACTAAAAACCTTTCCACATTCCAAACACTAAATAACCCTTCCATTTTCTAATAACCTTCCATTTTCTAACAAGACAATCAACAAATGCAGCTCAAGAATCTTTCAATCTACCGTCAAGAAAGTCATATCTGAGAATTGATGAGCTCCTCAACTGAGCTTCTATACTTGGAAACAAGATCTCTGAAATCAAACAACAATAGTTAATATGATCCCAAGTCATTCAAGATAAGCATTCCTTTGCAAGTTTCGAGTGTACGTGTAGTCGTGTACCTTCGTTCAGCCAGTAGGTCCTCGGTTTCTTTTAGTCTTCGCTTTTGTTCTTCAACAGTCTGTCGTTAACAATGATGGTTCATAAGTAAAAGCTTCATTTCTCTTCTATGAGTTTCACATTGTTCCATACATGTCCAGAGAAATCAGTGTTGTTATATTGAACCATTCTGTTACGGATTTGGAGCCTTCACTTTCACACCATCGAATACATAAATTCTTATTTCGATACAACATTCTGTATGATTCGGAAGAAGCAAAATCAAGACTCAGAAACTAAAGTTTTGAACTTCATGAGAATTATATGTGGTGCACAGACATAATCATGAGTGTCAGTTTGAAACCATACTCATCCAAGAAGCCCAGCAGAGGACAAACAAATGACTCAGTAGTTTTGTTCTAAGCACTCACAAATACGAAGAAGATAATTACGTAACACGAAAACAGATCCGACTTACAGTTGATTTGGTTTTGATTGTTCCGGCAATGGAGTTCAGCAACTGCTGGCACTTCTCAAACTGTGTGTTCAACTCCCCAACCTTCAGCACAAACACATCGATAAACCGTTTTTCGCAACGAAAAATAGCAGCTTCTACCCAGCAACAAATACTCATTGTGATATCAAAACATTTTCTTTTTCAAACATATCCCATAAACAGAAGCTAATACCCAACAAAACACACAAAGAACCATCATTCAAAAAAATAATAATTTCCAAAAACAAGCAGCTTATGATCAACAGGACGAACCCAGATTGGTGCACTAGTTAAAAATCTATGCTGAATTCTATCAACTGCTACTCAATTAAAGGTTCTCTAATTAATTGAAGAACTACGAAAAAAATTGCAGAGTTAGAGGCGAAAAAGTTAGTGAATTTTGGCAACGGAAGAGATAATTGATTAAGAAAAACTAAATTTGACTAACCAGAGCATCAGTTTGCTGATCTCTTGTCCCGTTCTCAGTTGCATCAGCTAGATTCTCAACCAGCTACAAAAAATTAACCAAAAAGAGGGAGGAATAGACAAAACCCAAATCAAACCCTAAATATATATGTACATATGAAGACGACAATTGATTAAGAAAAATTGGGGCAAATACATGGAGCAGGAGGAAATGAGAGGCGAGAGACTGGTGCTGCTGTTTCGGCTGCTGCTGCGGCGGAGGCGGTGTATGTTGTTGCTGGTAACGCATCGGCGGCTGCTGCTGATTGAATTGCTGCTGAAACTGCTGTTGTTGATTGAATTGATGCTGTTGGAGGAATAGATGATCCTGATTGGAGGGAGTAGTGGGATTACTCTGGGACTGGATGTTGGGAATCATCGCCCAGTTTCCACCTCCTCCGCCCAAATGCTCCATTTTTATTTGCTTTCTCTGCTTCTGTCTCTCTTCAGAAGCATTAGACGTTGAAACGAAGATCCAAACGGTGTCGTTTTAGATAACAAATTGGACCTATACGAATATCTCTACTATTATTCCGGGCTTCTTTTTAAGGTGGGCCACGTTGAGCTTTTGTTGGGCAAATTTTGGGTGTACGGAGAAAAACTCATGAATTTGATTTTTAATTTCTTTATTATCTCGGTTAGGGATGTAACGGTTCGGTACGGTTCGATTCGATTTTTTATGTATTTTAGGAACCGAACCAAACACATAGAAATAATTCGGTTCGATTCAGTTCGATGGGTTTTTTCAATATCGGAACCGAACCGCTTATAAATTGGTTTGGTTTGGTTCGATTCCTCGGTTCACCTTTTTATTTTTTTATTTATTTTTTAAATCATAAATAATGCAAGAATAATAGTTTGTAGGATGTCACTCATTCCGAACTCATAAGTATAGAGTTGTTACTCATTTATCTTCATTTGTATAGATTAGAATTGATCATAACTTAAATCTAATATTTAAATCCAATAATATTCTCATATAAGAAAGACGAATATTAAATAAAAGAAATTAAACAAATAGGATATTGGTTCGGTTAGGTTCGAACCATTCAAAAATTCTTGAAACCGCGAACCGAACTGAATGTAAACGATTTTTAAAAAAATTAACCGAACCAAACCGCGAAACCGAACCGAACCGCATTTTTCGGTTTGGTTCGATTCGGTCCGATCGGTTTCGCGGTTCGGAGAAGAACCACTTATACCCCTAATCTCGGTCCAACTCGGCCGATATTTTATTAGAAACATGAAAAATTATTAATATAAAGTAATCGTATAAAACGTCGTACATAATCAAACCCCAGTGATCTTCTGGTCAAAAATTAAGGACTATCTTATATGTATTGATGGACAATATAATTAATATAGTATATTACATTTACATCCGTCCTATTATTAGAGGCGATTTTTTTTAATTCAGACGTCTCGCTATTAGTGACAAAATCCTAAATTGATCAATGGGAAACTCATGGTGACGTCGTCGTCTGCGCCGGGCATTTAGATGTGGTCAATGGGAAACTCATGGAGTCATGGTGTGTTGAGTTGTTATTCTGAGTTGAACATTTTATTTTGCTTTTTTTATTTTTCTATTTTATTTTATTTTCGTTCTTGCTGCTGCAAGGGCTTGTGCTTCAGCAATGGACACTACCGTCCCGATGAGGGGGGAGAATTTGAAGATCTTCAGACAGTTTCTTCGTAAAGAAAAAGTTGAGATGAAATACGTTACGGCTAGTTGGATGATTAGGAAATTAATAACTAAGGAGTTGCATGTAATTTGACGGATTTTTTTTTTTTTTTTTGTTGACGAAGAACCCGCAGCCGCTACCTTTGGTGCGCACAGGGTAAACCTCACTCCTGTGTAATAGCTTGCAAACCAAACAAAAGAGTTAAATCACCCTTAATGTGACAGGGTGACATGCTCACACATAGCGTGTCAAGTGAAAATTGAACTCATGATCTATCGGTCCCGGACCACCCACCTTCACCGCTATGCCATCCCAAGGGGACATTTGACGGATTTATTTTGTTTTGCAGATAATAACCTTTGACGGTGATGCTCACAATATTTACAGCAACGACGGTCAAATTTTACAAAACTGAAAACTCAACTGGGATATGGTGTAGGGGTAAAAATGTAATAGGGGAGATATTTTTTTTTTTGTGTGTTGTTTGAAGATAGTGTAATTGCGTTTTATGTTTGTTTAATTTTTATTTTATTTTTTTGGTTTTTATGTAATGTTTGTGATAAGTATGTTTCCAAAATAAATATAATCAGGAATATTTCAATTTACGTAAAATAAATGTATAGTAGTTAAGTCAAACACCACTGCTTGAGACATGTAAATCCAACTAATTATGCCTACTCCTTGAATTCCTCGAAAAACATTTTTAATTAATCGTTGTACGATAAAGTTGGTGCGTAACGTTCTTCCGATTTTACCCCCTTCTCCTTCAGCTGGCGATAATTTTGATTACTTTTTCACAAATTGATTTGTATTTTTTATTTTATTATTATTATTAACTTACCAGTTAAAATAGGAAACATAATAGAAATAAATCTGCAATGAAATTAGAGTTAAATACATTAATCCTCTCGATTATTGAAAATTCTCACTTAACCATCTAAATTATGAAAACTTGTACTTACCTCAACTATTGAATTCATTGCACATAACAACAATCTAGCCAATTTTACGAGCAATTTCATAAAAACACCATAAATACTATTTCGAGAATTATATAGTTCATTTCCCACTACACATACAATTTAACTAAGGATAATTTCGTGAAAATTTATAATAAAGAAAACTTACACAAAATTTTAATAGTTTAGGAGTGAAAATTGCACATTCAACAGTCTTGGGGATATTACATAATATTTAATTGCCCAACGGACAAATTACACTAAGCGAATTATCTTAGACAAAACTATCCACACTTGCACGTGTCGCTGTTGCCCTCTATAATGATTCAATAGTTAAGTTGAATAATCGAGAGGGTTTAATGTAATTAATCCGTAAAATTATTCGAGATAAAGCATATTTATGTCGGTGGAAGGGACTTGAACCCCTCGCCTCCATTTATCCATTAATTCAACTGATTAAACCACTAGATTTCAGTTTACGAGTTGATCTTCGGACATTATTTTCAAAAAAACACTACATCATACATCAACAAGACAAACACTTGTGTGTACCACTTTCGTATATCCTTATGTGTGTCATGCGTTAAATATGACCCACTTGATTTAATGAAAAATGCCACATGTCAATACCCTTTTGGTGTGGTACACACAAGAGTTTACGAAAGTGATACATACAAACCGTTCCGATATCAACAGAGGCAAAGATACCTTATTCCGCCAAACTAACAATATATCGACAATTAATATTTCTGTAAATAGATCACACTAAACACGTACGGCTTGCGAAATCTTCATATGGAAAGTGGGATTGTTCATATCAGAAATCACACACAACTGCTGCTCTCTCCCTCTCCCTCTCCCTCTCCCTCTTGCCCTATCGAGCTCACTTCATCACGCGATTCTCTCTCGATTTTCTGAGTTTGGACCTCATCGGACCACCACAAGTGAAATCTGGGTAGTCGACGAAGCTCACAGAGAGATCAGCTATCGGTGATTCTAGCTCCAAAATGACCTAATTAAAATTACTGTATTTAATTAGGGCAATGCGCACACTATAACAAAAAAGATGTATCAAGAAAAGAAATGTGATATTCAATCTGCACAACTATGATATTAGTTAGATGACTTACCACGGTGTTTTCTCCTGCTCGGAGAATCGGAGAAGGAACGTAGAGGTTGCATTGCGGCCCAGCCGACTGCAAAATCACCCGACAGTAAAAATGATTCAAGATGAGGTAAATATCTTGTGATAAATCACAAGATAGTAAAAGAGAAGTGTTTTACCGGCCAAAAACGTCCCATGTTTATATCATTCACGAAGGCAACGCCTTTACTCCATCCTCTGAAAGATATATATGTATCTCCCACTTTAGTAATATTGAATTTACCACTGTAAAAAGCTGGCTGCAGATTAACCTCTGCACAAAATTGAAGCAAATCTTACTTCTATGATCTTGCACTTGTAGATTCCAAACATAACCGTAAAAACTGGCAATTTACTGTCTGATCTTATAAAGGGCCTTACTCTTTAGTTTCTTACGAGCAAATCTTTCGAGAAATTCGATCTTCGTTGCATTGAGAACGAACGGATCGGTTTTCTTGGCCTCATCGACGTTTTCAAGAGAAATAGGAAGCATTTTCCACTTATGCAGAGGCTGCCCATCCAGATACACAGCAGACAGAATACCCTAAACGACGAAATCAAGAAAGTTGAAGATAAGAGATCACTACTATGTAGATCAAGCATTTGAAATGATTAAGTAAAATTAGCTTGTGTATGGATTTTTACCTTTGTGTCGAATATGTACGGCCCGTAATTCAAGCGACCCATGTTTTCGACCTATACGAGCAAAATGGAGACAAGGTTAAAACTGGTAAAGGATTTTAATCATGAGGAGAAAATGAAGGTAAGAAAGCATTCATTACCAAGAGAGAAAGTTGAGTTTTGGATTCACATTTTAAGTAAGGAAGGAGAATGGGTTTATTTGACCATCTTGTGATGACATCAACATATGTTGGCCTTTTTTTTCTATCTTCATCACAAGATATGAACACTTGAGCTCTATCATGCACCTTTGGTACGGACAAAACGGTCCCGTTGAGTTTCGGGCTGTACTCGGAGGCATACGAAATGAAGCCAAACATCTGTAAAATGATGTAAGAAGAAGGCGAAATTATCATCCTTTCCCTAACCATGCTAAAGAAAATAGAGTATTTATACTCCCTCCGTCCTACGATTGTTGCTCCACTTTCCTTTTCGGGGTGTCCCACGATTATTGCTTCACTTCCGAAAATAGTAAATTATTACACACTTTATTTGAGAGTCTCACATCTTTTCACACAACCAACAACGCTCCTAAAAAACTGTGCCGAAAAGTTTTGGAGCAAGAATTATGGGACAGAGGGAGTACTTCATTACCTGCCCGATAGCTTCCATTGAGAGCGGGTTCTCGGACTCAACCACATCGACAAGGTCTTTCATCCTAATCACGTCGTGCAAGAACGAGACTTTATCTAGCTTAACACGTCCGTATGCTATCTTTTCGTTATTGGCAGGAACGGAAGGTAGAGGCTTCGAACTATACTTTGCAATTACACTTCTCAGAGCTGCAAAACATGAGTATAAATTTGTAAAGCCTTAAGAGGAGAGTATCAAGGTTGGATCTTACCTTTGTACTTTGCGTTTTCGACATCACCCGATTCTCCGATCGGAGCATCCTAGTACGAGGAAGGAGGAGTTAAAATTGATTGTTTGATAATTATAATTGAGGCTACTTTACTACAAGCTTAATCAAATCTATGATCCTCTCACATAGTCATAGGATGTAAGATCCGGCTTGTAATCCGATTCACCTTCTCCGGTATTAGCACCGCTATAAAATCCGAAATTCGTTCCACCATGCACCATCTATATAAACACAAACGTAATTCGAGGATTAGAAACCATTAGCTACAAGAAATGAAAGTTGATGGGAAGCTGCTTACATATAGAACAACAGATCCGTTGTTCGATAAAATCTTCTCCAAGTACTTGGCAGTAAAATCTGCATCAGTACTTGCAATAGTCTCCCCCCAGTGGGTAAGCCAACCGGTATAGAACTCTCTGAAACGATAACAAGGTCGGTAATTACCGATATATGTAGCTTTCGATGTATAGTTTTATTAAAGAAAAAGGAAGAGAAACAACATGATACCAACGTTGATATAGGAGGCGATTTTCCTGGTGCATTGTACTGTTTCTGCAGCTTGAATATCGGCCATGGATCATCTCCAGTGCTGAAATCAACGGCTAGAAATAAAGAAAAACAGATTATGATGAAAAGGCTAGACATAAGAAAATGAGTAATAAAAGCCCTCAAAACTCATCCGAGAATTCCCTATTGTCGAACCTGAGAAAACAGCGTCTCCTCGAATCGTGCCTTTCTCGAGAGTTTCCCTTGTGCCACCATCAGTCGTGTACCTATAAAATCCGGTAGAAATTCCAAAGGGGCGTGGAAGAATCGAAAAAGGTAGTCAGTTAGAGATAGCAATGCATGCACGATTCGAATGTGAATAACACATAGTGAACCAAAAGAAGTTAATTTCTCGACCTCTAAAGTTTCTAGACTTACAATACGGTTTCATCTCCGAGGTATGTTCGTGCTAGTTTGACCAGATAATGCAGGTAAGCTTTGTCGTCCCCATACGAACCAAATTCATTTTCGATCTGTTACATCTTCAGAGTTAGCTAGTACTTTAACGAGCAGCAAAACGAGGTGGTTGAAAATTCTTTTTTTTTTTTTAAATCTTACCTGAACCATTATAATAGGACCTCCATTGCTGTAAAGAAGCGGAGCCAATTTGGGAAGTAGGAAGTCCCACCACTTTTCGACCTGAAATAATCAAAAGATTAAGCACCGGCATGTTACCTATTACTTATTCCAAAGTGTGACATAATAAGACAAGCTCAGTAACATAAGCAACATCACGACAGTTTAACAAGCAAGTCTACAAAGTCTTTGACAGTCTCTTCAAGCTCTGTTTTGCATACAAATATCTGATAACAAATAGTGAACATTCCCGTTCGAAGTTTGAACTACTATAACGAGAATACACGTAAGACCGCATTAAGAGAAATTTCTTAAGTTGTTAAAACTGTAATTGCAGATACGAATAACTATGAGCGAAACCCATTATATTAATGTGAACATACAAGTCGGATGGCTCCCATTAACTAGGCTAATTCAAAGTAATTTTCACACAGTAAGCAGGTTCTGGATTTGGGATTGAGAAAGGGTGGAGAATATATGTGGGTAACATACACATACAATTCGTTTCGTGCTGATGAGCCATGTATAGAGAAGATTATACCAAGTCAAGGAAGGCCGGGTCAGATGATCTTAGTTTGATAGCAGGCTCTTGAGCAAGCAACCATGCAGGGAAGCCACCCAAATCCCACTCTACAACCACAACAAACAAGAAAAGATAAAGGTAAGATCTGCCACAAAATCGCATCATAATCGTTATCCGAAGAAAATATGCAAGATAATGTAATGGTATCCTAAATGTTAAATTGAAATATGAAACATCCAAGTTTTATTGTCCAATCATTTCAGAATACTTAAGAATAGAATCAACCTTCAGTTAGGTAAAGATACAACGTGCATTAATTTAAAAAATAGACTTTCAAAAGATAATATGTTGTAAGAAGCCTAAAGAAAGTGTACCGACCTCCACAGATGTAGGGCCCAGCACGCAGCATAACCAACATGTCCAATTCATTGCAGAGTTCGATAAATGAGACTATATCTGCAATGCCCTCGAATACCAGATGGCCTTGCTTCGGCTCATGTAAATTCCACGGTACGTAAGTTTGAATGGTGTTCAAGCCCAATGCCTTTGCTCTCAGAAGTCTATCTCTCCAGTACTGAAAACACATTGTTTACATGAATTTACAGATTAATATGCCAACATTACATGAATTTACAGATTTAAAACTTCCTATTCTATGTTAGTTAAGTTGTGCAAGAAAAGGTGTGTGATATTCGATATCCAGTTGACAAATAGACAGTCTAAAGTAGCCAACAAAAATACTAATATCATAAAAACATTACATGAATTTACACATTGTTTATATGAATTTACAAATTTAAATACCACCATTAGTCTCTGAAACATCAATTTAAAACACACATTCTATGTTAATTAAGTTGTGCAAGAACAATTGTGAGATAATTGATATCCCAGTAGACAAAGAAACAGTCTAAAGTAGTCGAGAAAAACGCTAATATCATCACAAAAAAAACAACATACCTTAGGATGCACTCGGAAATAATGCAAGTCTCCTCCAATTATCCTAAATGGCTCCCCATCTTTCCAGAACATATCCTCTGCTATTTCAAATTTATGGGTAGATCCCTGCAAAATATAGCATGTAAAAAGCATATAAAAGTATAGGGCATTGAATCTAAGAAGTTCTCTAAACTGGAGCAAGAAACTCCATTTTACTTTCTTGAATCTTTAACACATAAATCGATCCATCAAACCTCACAACCGGATATCATTACTAAAGAAGTTCTCTTACTTCAAAGAATCACAATCAAACTAAAATCCCGATTTATCACCGTTCTTGCTCATATCCACAAACAAGAAAAAGATAAATAGGAGTAAAAATTGACTGCTGAGTGAATGAAATTATGAAAATCATCTTTAAAATGTAGAGAATTGAAAGTAAACTGTGCTCTAACTGTTCTAAGAAACTTCCTCTTAACTTTCTTGATCTTGAACACATAAATCACTACATCAAAGCTCACAACCCGATATCCCTAATTACTTCAAAGAATCACAAACCACAAAAAAATAAAAATAAATAAAATAAATAAAACCCCAATTCATAATCATTCTTGCTTAATTTCTACTTCCTGCTCCAAAAACAAGAAAAAATCAAGAAAGTAAAAATGGAATACTGAGTGAATGAACATCATCTTTAAAATATAGTGCATGAATGTAGTGCTCTAAATTGTTCCAAGAAACACCCTCTTACTTTCTTGAATCTTTTAAACATCAATCACTCCATCAAACCTCACAACTGGACATCCCTAACTAAATAAGTTTTCTTACTTTAAAGAATCACAAACCACAGCCAAACTTTAAAAAAGCCCAATTCATGATCCTTCTTGCTCACACCCAAAAACAAGAATAGATAAATAAAGTAAAAATGTACTGCTGAATGAATGAAAATCATCAGATAGGGCATTGAATGTAGTTCTCTAAATTGTTCCAAGAAACACCCTCTTACTTTCTTGATCTTAAACACATACATCACTCTCACTCCATCAAACATCACAACTGGATATCCTCAACTAAAGAAGTTCTCTTACTTCAAAGAATCACAAACCACAACCAATTTAAAAACCCAATTCACCATCATTCTCTACTTTCCGATCCAAAAGCAAGAAAAGATAAATAATAAAGTAAAAAAAAGCTAAAATCGGATAACTTACTTTATCCAGGTGAGATTGGGAAGAATCAAGCGCAATGGAAGGCAGAGGAGCAAAAACACCCAACACGAAGAGGGTTATCAAGATTATGAATATAATAGGCATAACTCTTCTAAGACTTCGATTTCTTGCCATCTTTCTGAGCGTATGATGAAGCGAGGCGGCCAGTTTAACGCTTCAAGAGGAGACGAAGCTTCTGCTTCTTGCTTTCGCGCATCATCAGTCAAATCCCCATGAAAAGACTTGAGCAGAATGGAGTTCAGAAATAATAATAAAATAAACGTGACTTATTCCATAGTTATTTTCAGTATTTTTACCATGTATAGAATTATTACCGTTGCTGTTGAAAGCGGCACGGTAAAAATACGAAACGTTAAGCGTTTATTGCCTAATTTATAAATTTTGGGCCCAATTTGAGATATGCATTAGATTTGGGCTTTTTTAGAAATTAAACAAAGTCTTGATTGAATTTTTGCCACTATTTGAGATGGGCCCATAATAAATTAATTTTATAAAGACTTGTAAGACTCGATTCTAAATTTCTCTTTTGTCGTATTAGAGCAAATTTGTTACTCCCTCCATCCCGTCCGATCTGCTTTGCTTTTTTTTCTACACATGGATTAAGATAAATGAGTGGTTGTGTGTAGATGAGTGGGTGATTGTGGATAAAGAGGTAAATCCCACAAAGAAAAAGTATGAGTTTGTGTAATAATTATTTTCTATTTTAAGAAACAAGACAAGTCAAGCAGGACAACCCAAAAAAGAAAAACAAGATAAGTCAAGTGTTGCTCCATCCTACTCTAATTATTCGGTATTCTTTTTCTGGATGTCTCACTCTGATTGTCTAATTTTTTTTTAAGTAAATAACAATTTACAAAAGTTGGTGGCTCAATACTTTATTATTTCACACACAAGCAACAAAATCCAACAAGTTTTTTAATTTCCGTATTGAAATAAAACTGGATAATTAAAGTAGGACGGATAGAATACAATTCTTGAAAATTAGGTTAAATATTATGTTATTATCAAATTATGTGAGATTCTTTTGAAGAGCAAAAAAGAAAGCTCATAATATATGATAAATTTAAAATGCTTTATTGGAAATTTTAGATGTGTCAATTAAAATGGTAGTATAGGGAGTATAGTGACAACACAATGGGCCTAGGCCTATTACTTTCATTCTAGCTAACATTGGTCCCACCTACTACATTTCCCATGTGAATTATTTTTGTCATAGAAACATGTACATATGTGAGAGAAAGAGAGAGATGAGAGACATTTTGCATAAAATGAGGAAGATAAATACTTTATTCCTTCCATTTGGCTTATCTCATTTCTTATTCAGACTATCTCATTTTTTGAATGAAAAATAATTTTTATATAATTTTTTTTTTATGTAGGATCCACTCATTTATATACAACCAACTACTCCATCTACTCCGTTATTTGTGGTTCACTTTCCTAAAAGTCGTATTCCGTTATTTGTAGTCACTTTTCTAATTTGGTAAAAAATTATTATCATATCTTCTACTCTATCATCTTTTCTCTCCTACTTTATTATATTATCTCTCCTACTTTATTATCATTTTTCTCATACTCTCTCATTATCTTACTCATCTTCTCTCTCATACTTTATTTTATACTATCTCTCATACTTTATCATATACTCTCTTAATTCCCGTGCCGAAAAGAACGTGGCCACAAATAGCGGGACGGGGGAGTACTTATCTTAATCTACATACAAAAAAAATGAGAATGAGGCTCTATTCAACAATACATGATGCCCTTGCATAACTTTTTGCAGTATTTCTCATACAATCAGTTTTTTTCCCGAAATTTTATTCTTAGCAACTCCTATGTTCGAAGCGACTTCTCTCGTTTTCTTATTCAGACTCTCATTTCTTGAATGAAAAATAATTCATATATAAACTTTTATTTTTCTCTAGGATCCACTTATTTATATATAACTAACTACTTATTTTAATCTACGTACCAAAAAAAAAAAAAAAAAAGACAAGTCGTATAAGAAATAAGGTGTAGTACTGTATTATGTTTGACTTTTGTTATTTTGTTGGGCCAGGAAGAGAAAATTTGTCGTCTCGACCAGCTTCAACACAACTAACGGTCAAATGTTTATGTTTTTAATTTTTAATTCCAGGAATTTTGTTCACTCTCCTGTATCATCTTATTCTCATCTGCACATTTTCAAGAATCTTTTCCTTCTCTTCAAGAAATCCATTTTTTTTTTCACTTACATTAATTAAATAATAAATTTATACACACATGTATGTATATCACAAACCCATATATAGGCACATCAATTTAGGGACAGGTGCAACTCTGCAAGTAAAGATGGATTATTCAATTTTATATGGTCCAAGCATTCAATTTTAATCATAGGCAGAATTCAATAAAAATTCCTGCCCCCCGCTATTTCAATAAATAGCATTCAATGCATTCCAAACCAAGAAAGTGATGAATTCCCATAATTAATCTCTAATCCAATTTAATCAATTAATCTCAAGTTTTACTACACTTGATCAGGACGAATTCCCATTCATCTTCAATCCAATTCAAGCAATTAATCTCAATTTTCAGTAGTACACTTGATCAAGAAAACATTATTTCCTCTATTTCACAAACACATTGATATTGTTGGACACTCTGACACGATACGACACTGCAATTGTCGTATTTCATATATTTAAGTATATGTTGCATCTAAATCTAATGAATAATACGAAATTAATTTATTTTACAATCTAAACGCCGTATTCAATCATTGTGTTGTATCCTAAACTTTTAAAAATTATCGTGTTTCGTGTCCATATCGTGTTGTATCTCGTCGTATAGGGTATCCTTCTGCATGCAACGTAGATCACTTCACAAGGAGTTGAAATACATATATATATTTATAATATATGAATTAGGGTTTCAGAATTTGAGAGCAGATACATCGAACAAGGTGAAGATTCTACACCCACCCCACCCCACCCCACCCCTTCAAAAAAACAAAACACATAAAAATAAGTATTTAAATTTAAGCTAACCTTGCCAAGATCTTTCACTTTGACTCTCATTACAAGAACTACTATTCATGCAGTCGCTGCTGTTTAAACCTGCGAAGCTTAGGATGTCGCTTTGAGACAAGGGCCTTAATCCTAAGAAATCCCTAGTCGTGACGTCATCATTGCCGCCATTGGAGGTGAAATGATTAAAACTTGCGTGAAAATCCGCGCTTTCTTGATGGTGATGAAATCCGCCATTGTTCATCATCATATCATAGAGAAAGGAAGGGGAAGGGCTGGCGGTGTAGGTAGACCCGCCGTCCCTGATCCCAGCAGCTTTATTCCCGAATGGAGACAAGCCACTGATGAACTGGTCACGTGAGGACAACTCTAGACCGGCAGATTGGTCACCAGGTGACACGTGGGCTCTGCTAAACATACCTGCGGGTGATGGAGTGGTGGTGCTGCTTTTGGAGGCCATTTGGGCTGCTTTCTGCAGCAATGCAGTGGCGGAGATGTGCGGCGGTGGAGGTGGGTGGTGGTGGTGGTGGTGGAAGGAAAGGAGGGTGGTGGGAGTGGGGCCCATGTTAGGATTAGGGTTAGGGTTTGGGTTTTCTTGAAAATCTTGGAAGATTGGTGGTGGCTTAATTAGGCTGGAATCTTGGTGCTCTTTCTTGATTGAGAATGGGAATTCTTGATTTGGGCAATTAGTGAATTGGGATTGAATTTGTTGGAGATTTATGTGGTGAGAGAGTGATGAGAGAGAATTTGAACCATTTTGGATTGGGATTGTGGATGTGGGTTTTCCACTTTCTTCTGCTAACGCATCACAGAATGCTCTGTGTGTGATGAAACTGTCTCTCCTGATGAAAGAGAAAATGCATGTTAGAAATCAAGAATCAAGAGAGAAAAAAACAGTAAAAAAAGATTTTTTTTTTAAATTTTTTTTTATATATATATATGTCATGTTTCATGTGTTTGTGTGACTGTTTTCTGACTTCAAGTGACAGAGATATTGGCATTAATTATAAGTTTATATAATGGTGTTATTAAATAATTTAATTAACAAACATGTCCTAATCTAGGATTAGACCACAATAAACACTAAAAAATGAAAATGAAGAATTAATCAAAATTAAATTTCTCCAACTGAAATTAATGCTGGCTAGTGGCTGCTAATTAAATTATTTAATCTTCTAATTAAAGAAATTAATAATTATCAAACATGTCCTAATCAATTTGACTCTCAAACTCTAGTTTGAAATATGAAACCCCATCTAGGATTAGATTAGACCCCAAAAAAACAGTAAAAAAAATGAAAATCAAAAACTAAAAACCAAATTCTCTAACTAAATTGCTGGCTCCTAGTCACATCTCAATAATTCAAGATCCAATACTATCTCATATTTTTCACCAAGATTAATTAAAAATCAAGAAAAAAAAAATAATTACTATCAATTTACCTTGAAAAAATTGTGCCACAATCACATCTATACTCTTTAGTGCCACAAGTTTTAGAATGTGCTTTCCAATCTGATTGAACTGCATACTTCTTTGAGCATTTCTCACACTTCCACTTCTTCTCTCCATGTTTTCTGCTGAAGTGTTTCTTGATTCCTGTAAGATCTCCCAACGCCCTTGATGGATCGTGATGAACACACGTTGTCTCCGGGCAGACATAAACCTTTTTCCTTACATCTTTGCTGTTTCTCTGCTTTAATTTCCATGGCAGATTGTGGCCTCTTTTGTGGAGCTGCAGATTCTGGTCTCTCTGAAACCCTTTGTTGCAGATTTCGCAGACGAATCTGTTTGTTGCCATGAGGGTTCTTGGGGAGAGAGAGATTACTTCTGAATCCGGGTCTGTGGAGAAAAATGAATCAAGATTTGATTTTTAGTTAGTTTTCTTGGTTTCTTGAGAGTTTGATGAAGTGGGATGATGATTTTGGGGAGAAATAATTGATTTTTGGTTGAGATTCTTGGTTTCTTGAGAGTTTGATGAAGTGGGTTCGAGATTTGGAGCAGAAAGATTTGATTTTTAGTTCAGATTTAGTGTTTTATGAAATGGGGGTAAGATTTGGAGTTGAAAATTTAATTTTTGAGTTGAGATTTTTGGTTTCTTGAAAGATTGATGAAATGGGATAAAGATTTGGACAAGAAAGATTTGATCTTTACCTGGATGGCCTGGTTGGCTTCTCTTTCTCTTGGACGGCGGAGCTTGAACCGTGTACGGCGGCGGATACATTTCGGCGCCGCCGTTGTTGGTGGAGGAGACGCTGGCTTCGTTGGAAGCAGTAGTGAGGTTGGAGATGTTCTCTTCTTGGATTATTGCTGAGGTTTTCATGATATTCTTGGGAGATGAACAGTCTGAGATTTAGGTGGGATGAGAGAGAAAATATCTATGTTGTAAGAGAGAGAGAGAGAGAGAGAGAGAGAGAGAGGGTGATTGAATCTATGTCTGAAACTGAAAGTGTTGCATCATGGGATGAGAAGATGAAATAAGACAGGAATTTTGGAGATTTGAAGACAAACAAAAAATACTGACCTATAAAAAGGCTAATTAAAGTAGGTGAAAAATGGACAAATTAAGTGTAGTTCGAAGGTTTTTATTTCTTGTTTGAACCTCTCTTGTTTATAATGGCTTCTTCTTCACCTTTGGCTTCAACCCACAAGACAACCTTTTCACTTGAAGAGAGAGAGAGAGAAGAGAGAGAGAGAGAGATTCACACGCAGGTTTCAATGGAGGTTTTCTTGATTTTTTTCTTGCTAAAATCAAGAAAACCAATTATAGTCATGCATGTATATTTCTCTCACCTAATCTCACTTTTTCTGCGTGTATTTGATGAGAGAGAGAAGTAGAGATGGTTGTGGATGAGAAAGGCCATAAAAAAACCACATCCCTACGGCTAACTGACGTGCGCTTTCTGTCTAACTTTTGTTTTCTTCTCCAAAGCCCCATAAAAATCTAATCTTTCTTTACTCCACACTCATTCACTTTACAATTATCAAAAATTTAAATTTAAATTAAAAAAGAAAAATCAGACTCCACTTCTCTCTCATATTATAAATAAAAAGTAACTAAAAAAGTAGCCACCATATTTTAAAAAGGAGTTCGATTTGTATATGATTTGCAGACAAAGAAAGAGACTTTCATTCATATTATTGTAATCTTTTTCAATGTAGTAAACTTTTTCCCTTTCAACTTTACTTAGTTTTTTTTTTACCATGTAAATGATTGAGTCATTGATTAAGACCTTTGGGTAAAAAAACTCATATTTTAAAAAGGGTTATACTCCTCTCTCCCATTCATATTGTCTTATATATTATTCACCCCGTCTCATTTATATTGGCTCTTTGCCTTTTCGGTACGGAAATTAGAAAAATAGAGTAGGTAATAAAGTAAGAGAAAAGATAAGTAAGATGGTGAGAGAGTGGTTGATAAAGTAAGTGAGAGAAATAAAAAAACATGAGATAATATAATATTTTTTTTAAATGGGCCAATATAAATGGGACAGACCGAAATTAAAAATGGATCAATATAAATAGAATGGATGAAGTACTATAATGATTGTCTTATTGGTATTATCTTTTTTTTAAAGAGAAAATAAAATTACATTAAAAATCACAAAAGTCATGTGGGACTGCAACATTTACATAAAAGTTAAGTTTCTGAACTCCGTGCTGAAACCGTACATGACAGTATAAATAAGACGGGTGAATAATTTTCTCCACTTTTACTTTTACTATGATTAAATTAAATCGAGGCACGTGCTACTAAATCAACATTATAGTTGAATATTCGTACATAGAGTTGGTACACAAAGTATAAAAAATATGTTGGGAGATATTGAAAATGATAATTAATGCGTTACAAATTGACACCTTTCTACTAGTTCATGCATGTTAACACAAATCTTGTTGATAAATAAATAAATAATGATGCAGATTAAAGTAAAATAAAGAATAACAATAGTTTTGTCACTATCCTGTTTTATTCTGGGTTTTTGAAATGGGATATTCCTGAACACAAGTATCAACATGCTATTCCAGCTCATCTGCCATGATAAAATATTACATTTATTTATTAAAATAATGCAAATGTTATTTTTGGACGACGAGGATAACCCGCACCGCTAACAAGTGCGTCTTGGGTAAACCTCGTTCCTCGCTTCTAATTTGCAAACAATAAGGAAAATTTAACCACCCTAATCTAACCGCATGCACTCACACATAACGATCTTGGTGGGTTTTGAATCCATAACCTACTAATGAGCTAATATAAAAATGTACTTCTGTTATATTATTTATGTCCTATTGAATAGTGGTTTCTATTTATATAGATGATCGTAATGTAGTGTTATTAAATAGTGGTTTCTATTTATATAGATGATGGTAATCTATTCATTTGTATTATTTTTTGTAATAAAACATAAATAGTTATAGGACAGAGAGACTATATGGTTGTTTATTTGTAATAGCTTTGATCAATAATAATTTGTGCATTACTATTTACATGGGAATAAATAATTAGCTCTCTATTATTGGGAGGCATCAATCAGTGTGAATTGCTTGAGATCTTGAAATACCATGATCCTTATCCTCTTAACATATTAGCTTTATTTAATGTAAAACATTACAAAATAGTGATAATCAAAATTTGACCAAGCTAATTTGATGAAACTTTTCAAATTATAATAAATTAAGTCAATGCAGTCATAATGAGGTGGGGTCAAGAATTGCAAAGGGGCCAGGGACAATTATTTGATTGGGAAATCAGTGGACCTAAAAATAAGATATAAATAAATTATAACTCAATAATGACAACAGGACACAATTTTCCATTAAGAGGATCAAGAAAATGGAATTCGCATGTACTAAAAGTATATAATAGATCTGCTTCATGCATAATGCCAGCTAATCATGCTTTATTAATCAATCACACAAGAAAAGCAAAAAAAAAAAAAAGGTGAATCTTTTTAGAGATTCATCAAAGAATTCTTCCAACTAATCAAGAAAGTTTGAATCTTTAGAAAAAAAAATATGATTCCTAACAAGAATTTGCCATTGAGGAAGAAAATAAAAATGATGAATTGGCATGTTTTATCCTTTGCCAGCTTCTTCTAAACTCATACTGTTGTTCAAAGACAGCTGCAAAAACTATCTATCTATGGAGATTAAATGATCTGAAAACTTGAGAGAGGCTATAGAGTTACCGGAACTCTGAGCCCGTCGTAGCTCAGTTGAGTGTCGAGGCCTTCCGTCTCCTTCAACTCCATCAAATATTTGCTTACCTTCTCATGATCCATCAAATGCATCATACCTTCAAAATACACAAGAAAGAAGTATTCATCTGATGATGGTTTAGGGTTAAGGGTTTAGGTGGATCGATATATTGAAATCACTAGATGATGTTGAAAAAATATTTGAAATTGAGAAGATGCTGCAGGAAAAAAATGTTTTCTGGAAGAAGCAGATATGGTTATAGACTTATAGTAAGCTTACCGGTGAAGAAAGTTTGTTTCGGTCGGATTTTCCTAACTTCTTCTAGAGCCTGAGAAGTTTTAGACACATTGTATGAGTAGGAGCTCAATTAGGTATGTTTAAATATCAGTATGAATATATATATATATATATATATATATATATATATATAAAAGAAAAACTTACTCTTTGTAGTCCAAAATGAGTTGCAGAAGATCGATCTGGTCTTAGAGCGTCCTAATATGGAAGTGAGAGTAAGTTGATGAGAAGTGAGAGTAAGTTGATGATAATGCAGAAATGCAAATGAAAGGAATGAAGTGAAGTGAGAGACCAGAATAAGGATGTCGCAGTTATTGAGAAGAGGGTAAGTCTCATCCGGTATATCACTAACGTCGCTACAAACACAAAGGAGAATGATTAGATTCAATAGAGAATGTGGAGTCGAAAGCAAACTCAGTTTCATTACCTAATGTAACAAATATTGCCGAAACGGAAGCCCAAAGAACGATAGCCACGGCCATGCCATACTGGTAAAGGTGTAAACTGCAAGATAATGATACAAGAAGAATAAGCTTAAAGGCAGAATCTGAGAATGAGCGGTATTAATATTAATATATAATTCTTGGCTGATGAAGACTCACCTCGAGATCATGTACTGTAAATGGCTCTTCTTGTATTATGTTAAATTGCAAGGTTGAAACTGCAGCACCAACTGTGACGCTGCTTGTATCTACCAAATAGTAATGAGTTTTCTTCATCACCTGAAATCCCACCAGTGAAACTAAGACTGGCCGTTCGAACATGGAACCACTGGTAAAACTCAAATGATGGATGAACACGACTGTACAGTAAGAAGTTCAATAATGAGGTACGGCTTATAGACCCTCATCGATCACAAATAGTAAATTATGGTTTGGATCTGTTTAGGTCCACTTTGTAGAGAATGGTTTTAATATAAATCTTGACTTATACATACAAGCAAATTGGATGGATATGACAATTTGGAAATCCGTAGCATAATTTTGATTACTTGCTGTATAATTTAGAAATTCACAATAGAACTGTAAAATATTAGCTACTGTTTTAACTTTTAAGCAATGAAGATAATAGCAAAGAGTGAGGACCTCAAAATCGCGTTCTGCTGTATATATGGGAATAGACTGCTGAACATTGTTTGTCCAATCGCGTAGATCATCCAACCCTGAAGAAACAAAAGCCCTCTTATGCGCATACTCGTCGTACATATGATGATGTCAATCATACACAAAATATATGAAGTAATCATGTCAGAGACCTCCAATTGCATCAGCATGAGAATGAGTAATAATAACCGCATCAAGTGTTCTTATCCTGGCAGAAATTCAACTAGTCACAAAAAGGAACTTGCATGTCAACAGGGAAACTTACATAATAATCAGAAGAAGTACGGCACAACACACGTTTTAAGAGTAGATTGGTGAAGTAAAATTCAGAACATTTAGCTAGCGGAGGATCTTTTTGGAAGAAAAGATAGAGGAAATGTGGTAAAGCAACGAAATACAAACTTTTCAAGACAGCCTCTCTTTTCAGATGATTAACAAGATAACAGTGTCAAGTACATAAAAGAATTTGGAACACGTAGTAAAAAACATGACACAGCGAATATAAACCGAGGCCTGCCACGCATTTGTGCATGCTAGCAAGTAATATACATTTTGGTATCCATATAGCGACCTAAAGGTAAAGAAGTTAACTTACCCATAAGCTGGAAACCACCTCAAAGCACTATGATAAAAAAACCTGCATTAAGCACGATGACAACTTAGTAGATATCATATAATCCCTCCATCTTGGATACACAATCCACTTGATATATAATAGCGATGCTTCATTAACCCTCATAGTAATAATGAAGTGAAGTAAGAATTTAGTGAATGCAAAATAAAATGAAAGACAACAGGGAGAATCATAAACATACTTTCCAGCATCAATAAGAATGTTGCATTTGCCCGATGGGTTCAAGTAGCGAACAAGCAGGCTTGTGTTGAGTCTCCTATTTTTGCTATCTGGCTCCGTAGCCTTTGAGCAAACCTATTAATGGAATAGCAAGTTGCTAACTGGAATCTTATTGTTGAAACCGAAGCCACCTAATCAATTGAAATTATGTGGGCGTGCAGGCTTACTTTACATGTCCTGATAGGATGAGTGAGGCAGCTAACACGCGGAATCCCTTCACTCGTCCCCGTTCCAATAAAGATGATTTCGGATTGTTCAGCATGAGTCTGCACTCCACTGGAATCAGTTGCAGGACCTGTACATTATACCAAACTTCAAAACTCATTGTAAATCAAGCCAACTAAGCAATAACATAGCATGCTATTATGATTGATAAAGAGGAAAAACTCTTGATTCAACTCTTTCCTCATATACTCAAGTTCACCTCCAAAATGATAAATAAACTTTAAATACTCAAAACAAATCAAGGCAACTATAATAATTATATCAATCAACAATTCAACATTACATTACATGACTGCTTAGCCTCTTTGTCAAATAGACCAATTTCAGAAGTATTTAAGCTCCATTCAATATCTCAATTCTCAATAGTACAGTGATTAAACCATCATTGCAACACAAGAGGAGAAGAAAAATGCCTTAAAAAGGAAACAGAAATCCATAATCTAGATACAAACACCGCTTTCAACTATAATCATACAAAATCTCAAACTTTAATCAAACAAAAAAAAAATTTTGAGTTTGCAATTCCTCAATTTTTCAGAACGATCACATCAAACTCAACGACGAAAAAGCCCTCAAAAAGAAAAGTGACGAAATTGGGAAAACTGACTGGAATGGAGCGATGCTCGGACGATATGGCTCCAGCGAGGCGACTCGTTTACTGCAGCGGTAAATGGCACCTTCCTAGAGAGAGAGAACGGATTGATGGATCGGGTTAGACGGACACAAGGAGCATGAATCGGACGTACAATCCCAAAGGAGAGAGGTACAGCCATTTTTCTTTTAACTTTTTTTTTTCTTTTGATACAGTGAAATTCAGTTTATATATGGCGGAGGCGGGTTGTTATGAGCAAATATTTACAGATAAGTCCCTGTAAATTATGTTATTTGCAGACATCTAAATAACGTGTATTTACAACTGTTAATACTTTTCCCGTTAAATTTAACGATACCTACGCCGCACACCGTTAACATAAATACGCAATTATAGATTCGTTATAATTCAAGATTATGTGGATCTACTGCATTTAATTATGTCAAATTATTATTACTTCTTTTTAAATTAATCAGTCGTATAAATCATTAAATTATTAGAGTCAATTAAAAAGCTCAAAACTTACTTTTCTATAGACCTAATTAAATGGGATTGAGATTTGCCGAATATCGAATACCGCACCGATCCCAAATGGGATTGGGATATCGAAATACCGACATTACGGTATTCGGTAGTTATGCAGTATTGGCATTGGTGCCTTTTACGGTATTTGGAAATTCGGATATCGATACAGTATATACCGTAATAATGAACTGATTTTATTATTATTTTATTTAATTTCTATTTTACTTATTTACTAATATTAAATACTTAAATGTCCAATAATAAATTAATAATACTATTAGATTATAAAATTAATAATAAATAAAAATTAGAGGGATAGGAATAATAGAAAATTAGAAATTCATTTAGCCTTAGTCTTCTCCCTTCAGTCTGTGTCCCGACTTTTTTCTCCCTCCGGGTGGTTAGAGAACTGAAGAAAATTATATTCTCTCTCTCTTAAACTCGCGTGTGTGAGTAAGAATGTGTGTGTTCTGATTATGAACAGAATGCTAATATATATAGGCTTAGTCAATATAATATTAATATTTATAGCCATTAATTTAATTATATTCCTAATGGACTTCTACATAATTAGTCCATAATATAATTAATTAATCTATTGGGCTACTAATATTTATCAATTAATTGATTCATCCAATTAATTTCAGATAAATAATATTATTAAATAATGTAAAATACATTAATCTATTAATAATGATTTCTGAGACGCCAGATTAGGGTCTAATACAAGAAATAAAATTATGCTCCAAATTAATTAATCTATCCTCAGCCAAGAGCAAAATTAATTAATAAACACAAATTAATTTCACTAAAGAATTCATGCTGACTTACCCATTTATCCCAAATTGAGCAAGGGCTTGTATTTTAGATTTAATCGATCCCGTATTTAAGATAAAAATATCTGTTAATTAATTAAGCTCAATGAGAGCTTAAATTAATTAATATCTTATTATGTTTCTGAGTAATACCACTCGACCTTATTAACACACCTGAACTTAATCAACCGGTCTGGTTTAGTGTGCTAATCCTTACGAGTTCCTCAGGGATATTATCAACCTATTTTACTAGGATACGGTTGCAAGATACCGACAACAAGTCTGAGCCACAAATAACTATTAACACCCAAAATACGTAGATCCGGTCGCGATGACGTTCACCATAATAGGTCAAAGTGATAGATAGTCAAATGCACTCAGCTGAAGTCTTACTAAGCTTAAGACCAACTAAGTCACCGAGATCTTGATTCTCCACTAAGGTCAGTCGGGAGAACACATCTCACTGTGATCCATCAATATACCACCTTAAGTATACCAGTAAAGACAAGCAGCCAAAGACAAGTCACTTCTCATCTAAACTGCAGCTTAAAACGACAACTTCTCCTTAAGTTGTCTCAGCTGTGATAACTGTTTATATCTTGTCAGTTCAACCAATTTGTGTAGTCTTCTGTGATACCCGACACGTTACACAAATCTAACTTTTATACAAGATAAATAATTACATGTGCAAATATATATATATTTATCAGATATGAGAATAATATAGTGGTAATGACAAAAACACATTGTATACAAGCATAAAACTTGATTCCAATATACAAAATCCCAACACAATCACCCACTATCGCCCAATCGGTTAGCCAGCCGCCAACACCCAATCACCCCGCTAATGCCCAATTGCCACCGCCAGTCGGTCGTTAAATTTTAGTCTGAAATTTTTGAAAATCCCAAATCTCAATCTCGCGACGCCGTCCCAAATCCCGCATCCCGAATATCGAATTGGGAGCGGCTTTGGGATTGGATTTCTAGCCTTTTCAGGATCGAGATACCGACAATTCAGGATCAGGATACAGATAATTCGGGATCAGGATCCCGATCCCGCACAATCCAACAACTCTACTTTTCTCCTCTAAAAACCTCTAAAATCGTTATTGTTGGCTTGCTATTCTCATCGCGTAGATTAAAAAGTGGGTGGAGATCAATTAAAGAGGTAGAATTTAATAATTGGAAGTGATTATGTTTTTTTAAAAAAAAAAAAAAAAGACAACAATAATGAAATTATCTGAAAAAAAAACATAAGCCAATAATAATAACTTAGGAGTCATTTTTTGTTTTTGGTGTATTCTTATACTACAAGATAGGTTTATACAAATATCTCCAACATTGTGATTTTTTTTATTATTTCTTCACATGTGTGATCATATATATACACACACACACAAAGAATGATATTTTAGTCAATTTATTCCACCAATTTTAAAAATGATTTTGCTGCCTGAAATTCTGCCATGAAACTGCTCAAAGTTCACATGCCTGATAAATAAAATATATTGCTATAATTCAACTTGAGATGTATAGTCCACAAATGAGACAACGTATATACATTTATAACCTCCAATTATGTTATAGGCTTATCATCAAATTCTAAGAAATTAATTCTACTTAGACTCATAAACTTAGTCTACTTTTCAACATATGAATTTTTGAGGAACTTCATGTCTTCTTGAAGTCATGAAGTTTCCTTAAAAAAAAAAAAACTGAAAACAACTCCCCAACCAATAGCTCTTCCACACAAGACCTCTTCCCGTCAAGAAAATAGTATTTTATCTCGTATTTCATCGTACGCAGAGGGGAATATGTGCATGAAACATCATGTGATGGATATATGGACAAACATTTCATGGAAAACAATGGTGTTGACCTAGACATTTCAACTTGAAATGAAAACCACAGTTCATAGATGCTTGCATCTGCACATAGAAGAGAGAGAAGAAATTAAATAACTAAATGCATTAAAGAACTGAGTCCTTCCAGCCAAACAATCTATACCTATATATACGTATACATATATAGATAGAGATATATACTTCCTCTGTTCATAGCAGAAGTTGAAAAAAATGGGATATTCTCTGTATTCTTGGCTGATAATATGCTTCATATCAGTTCTTGAAATTAAATCTTCCTACAGCACTAATCACAGAGATGATCAGCCCTACAGAACTGCATACCACTTCCAACCTCCCAAGAATTGGATGAATGGTAAAAGGTCTACCATTTTTTCTTGATTATAACAACATAAATGAGTTTCTTGAATCTATGGCTCATGTGGTTGTTCTTTTTTGTGGGCATGGCTTTCTTGACATCTTGGATTCTCAGATCCTAATGGTGAGTTTCTCTCTCTCTCTCTCTCTCTCTCCTAATTTGTCTGTATCAAAAAATAGTTAACACAACTATGTTGGAAAATGTAAACAATAACAGAAATATGACAATCATAATAGTGATTGTTTAACTGATATATAATGCAGGGCCTATGATATACAAAGGGATCTATCACTTATTCTACCAATACAATCCTAAAGGAGCAGTATGGGGGAACATAGTATGGGCACATTCTACATCAACAGATCTCATCAACTGGACCCCCCACCCGATTGCAATCTCCCCGACCATTGAATCCGACATCAACGGATGCTGGTCGGGTTCTGCAACGATTCTTCCCAAGGGCAAACCGGTCATTCTATACACAGGGATCAACCCACAAAACCAACAAGTTCAGAATGTAGCAGTACCGAAAAATTCATCCGATCCGTACCTTATAGATTGGATCAAGCCGTCGTATAATCCAGTGATGGCACCAACGGAGCAGAATATGATCAATGCAAGCTCGTTTAGAGATCCCACTACGGCTTGGTTAGGCCGTGATGGGAGGTGGAGAGTGATAGTTGGGAACAAAATAGACAGAAGAGGGAGGGCTCTCATGTTTAGGAGTAAAGATTTTGTTCATTGGGTTGAGGCTAAGCATCCGTTATATTCAAGAAGAAATACCGGTATGTGGGAGTGTCCCGATTTTTACCCTGTTTCGACTAGTAGTGAAGATGGAGTTGACACATCTATGGTTGGGAAAGGGGTGAAGCATGTGTTGAAAGCAAGTATTAATGATGGGTTTTTTGACTCTTATGCTATTGGGACTTACAATCTTGGAAAAGATGTGTTTGTCCCGGAGAAAGGCTCGTTGACGCTGGATTCGCAGTCGAGGTATGATCATGGGAAGTATTATGCTTCAAAGACTTTCTTTGATAGTTTAACAAAGAGGAGGATTTTGTGGGGCTGGATCAATGAATCCACAGATGCTGCCATTGATATTAAGAAGGGCTGGTCTGGACTTCAGGTAAGTTCTTGAATTTTTAAATAAGTCGAGTGAAAAAGCATGAAATTTTAATTCTTGCATCAAATGACATGGAATATTACCACTCCCAATTATTCAGGCAATTCCCAGAAAGATTTGGCTAGACAAATCAGGAAACCAATTAGTGCAATGGCCAGTTAAAGAAATCGAAAAGCTCAGAAAAGGCAAAGTTATCTCTTCCACCAAAGAACTAAAAGGAGGATCAGTTCTTGAAATATCAGGAGTTACAGCCTCTCAGGTAATAATAGCTCTTTCTTTTCTGCATATCTTGTTCTATTTGTCAACCCTTTATCCCGTCCTTTTCATTTAAACTAATCTTGTAGTTCAGAAACTAGTCATTTATTGGGGTGGATATTCATTTAATGACTATGTATATAGCCCCTTTAAAGTTGACTATGAGATCTATTGCAGGCAGATGTGGAAATTTCATTTGAGATCTCTAAATTTAAAAATTTAGAGGAGCTGGACCCAAGCTGGACTGACCCACAAGCAATTTGTAGTCAAAAGGAGCTGGACCCAAGCTGGACTGACCCACAAGCAATTTGTAGTCAAAACCATGGACAAGTCAAAGGTGGAGTAGGACCATTTGGCCTATTAGTATTGGCATCAAAGAATATTCAAGAATACACAGCAGTTTACTTCAGAGTTTTCAGAGCCAAAGACAAATATGCTGTACTCATGTGCAGTGACCAAAGCAGGTATATATATATATAATTATTTCTATAGACTAAATAATTTTATCTGTCACACTCCACATATAATTATTTCATTTTCTTTTAATTCCTATTATAGGTCTTCCTTGCACCTAAATTATGATAAGACCACATATGGAGCTTTTGTTGATCTGGATCCTATTAAGGAGAAACTATCTCTGAGAACTTTGGTAAGTTTTTGCTTACTTTAATTGAGTGTAGAGTGAAAGAGAGAGAACTCAGAATCTAATGCATTTTTTACCAATTTATAGATTGATCATTCGATCGTGGAGAGCTTTGGTGGAAAGGGTAAGGCTTGTATCACAGCCAGAGTCTATCCCTCAGTGGCCATTGATGGAGAAGCACATCTGTATGCCTTCAACAACGGGACCGACACCGTTAAGATCTCGAAACTGGCTGCCTGGAGCATGAAGGCAGCTCAAATCAGTTGATGGAATAACTAGAAATATAACAGTAAATGGCATACCTACCATTGTACCATTAGTAGAAATGAATAAAAATAGCTCTTGCATTGTTGTAGAGATTGAAATGGTATGAACCATGAGTTAATCGACATTGTTGTGGAGACAAATGATGAAAATAAACTTTACTGGTATATAAGCCCACGGAAAATACCGCGGATAAGTGTATTACAGAAGAGATTGGATGAGCAAAAGCCATATACATACATGCTCAATTAACTACTGGGAACTGAATGATTTCACCTAACAACCATGGCAAACCTAATCCACAAAACAGAAAGTGGCGAAGCAAAAGTGTTGCGAACTATGAAATTGATGTCTGCAGATTCAAAGAAAACAGAAACCAGTTTCATGAAGTTTTATGCCATTCTACTGCTGCTTGCATTCTGGAGGGCGTTCCCCTGCTTGACCCTCCCCAGCTTGTGCTCTGGCACCTTTCTGTAAATAGAAGAAACATACAAAGCTTGGTAAGTCATATCAATTATCAAGTATACCAAATTCAAAATTAACAACAAAAGAAAGTAGAAAAAATAACATTTCACAAGGCTGAGCTGAACTTTTGAAATCAAAACTTTGGATTCTAAGCTTAAAGTTAAATATATCACCTTTTTCCTGCTCTTGACTTCTACTCTTTCCTCCTCCTCATCGTCCTCATCGTCATCTTCCGCATCTTCATCTTCCTCTTCATCATCATATTCATCATCATTATCATCATCTGATATTATAAGTTCATCACCTTCAGCAGCCTCCCCAGTAAACCATGAGACAGCATGAGGGATAATTTTATCACGAATTGTTGATCTGCAGCAAATAAAAGTAATGCTAAGCGATTTGTCTCCACATATACCAAAAAAGTTGCTAACGCGGAAATGGCAAGCATATTGGGAACTCCTCAAAGGAAAAAACAGAAGAGCAACTAACCCAATGTCATAGTCTTGTTCCATCATATGTTGAAGTTCTTCAGCCTATTCGGACATATCAAAAAACAATAACGGGAAATATGAGCATGATATAGTGATAATTTAGAGCTTCAGGTTCTGATGATAAGGGAATGCCATATATACCTCATCCTCCTCGATATCATCTTCATCTTCTGGTACCTCCGGTGGACTAAAGAAGTTAAAAAAGCTCTCACTCTTTTCAGTCTTAATCATAGGTTTTGCATTTTTTGCTCCCTTCTTTGGTTTCTTCTTTAACACCTTCTGGGTCAAGCATTTGCCAGGATACCATTCAATCTCTGTCCTACAAGATCATGAAATGCATAAAAATTAAAAACAATTAAAGTTCTGCAGGTAAAAAGTTGGAAGATAACTAAATGGGGCTCCTTAGGTGAATAAAAAAATTACCCAATTGCCTTCTCTAGTATGGGCTCGCCATCATCAATCATATAATACGTTTTTGTAAGTACAGAGTTCTTGAAAAAAGGATTGGTATCAAAGAAGAACTCGAGCTTAAAGCCTTTCGGATTATCAAGCCTACACCACTTAATATCCTTGAGATATTTTAAAGCTTCTTCATCGCGCTCCGTGATCTGAACAGGGATATATTAAGAATACAACACAAGGTAAATTATCAGAGAGATTAATGAACAGTGTGCAGAAATACCAACCTCCTCAGACAATATTTCATTATTCTGCATTGCTGTCAGCCAGAAGTCAGGAACACCTTTATCTGAGATCAAGATTGTATCATTAGCTAAGTCATTTACGAGGAAACCAAGTGCATTCTGAACCGAAAGCTTTACCTTCATTTGATTTGTCTACTCCTTCAACTTCCACAACACCATTAACAATTTCAAATCGCTGTAGCAATTTTGGCAAAGATATCAGTAGGAGTTTTAAGGCTGCAACTTTAATAAGTAATAATAAGGAGTAAAAGAAAATGCAAAATCACATACTTTACTATATAAAGGATCATAAAGTTTCTGGTATTTGGCTTCAAGTGCTGCTTTTTCCTCGAAAAACTTCGCCTCTACTTCATCGTGTTCGCTCTGCAATTAGGAGAACATGTTAGACTAACATCATGATCAGCACTACAAGTTACAAAGAATTTACTTCAACTGAATGGCGTAGTCTAAACTACAACAAAAACATTAAAAATCTTGGAACCACAAGTATCAACCAATCAAAGAAATTCAATTCTTGCTTAACATTTCAATCAACATAACTCAAAATACAAGATTTAGCAGAAACCATACTACAAAAACATTAAAAAAAAATCCTACATAAATCAGAGAAATCATCAAAAACCTGAATTTTCCTCAGCGCCTCGACGCGCTCCCGCACTTTAGGCGGCAGCGACGCCATCACGTCCACGTGCTGCACCGCCAAGTCCTGCAGCTTATCCTACAAAGCGATGCAACAGCTTCAATCATACTGCAAAGTTGAAAAGAAAGCGAAAATCACAAACCTTGAGGGCATTTACTAAACCCGCACGATCCTCTGCACTCAAAGCTGCAGAAAAAGTTCAAAATTGAAACAATCAATCACGAATTCACACTTGCGAGAGAGAGAAACTGAAATAATATGTAGGAAAGAGCAAAGCACCGGCGGCGGCGGCGGGGAGGGAGGAGTCCAACTCGGACATGTCGAAGTCGTCTTTGTCTAGATTACTCATGATTGCATGAAAAAAAGGAAAATCGGTAACCGAAAACCTAGAGAGAGAGGGGAAATTCAAGACTTAACGATTGGTAAAATTGCTGTGATTGGACCGCGGTGGATAGCTGGTAATTGATTAGATATGGAAATTGTTTACAGCGACGCGAGATTTGCGTGTGTAGCAGGCTTTTCTCTCTCTCTCAATTATTTATTTTTAGGAGAGAGAGTCATAACAGTATAGCTGTTATCTGAGCCGGGCTTTGTGGACGCTTAATGGGCCGATCTGGCCCAGAGGATAGATTTAAATAAATATTGGCCCAATGAGAAGCCCAAACAGAATTTATCGTACAAAAATATAAAACGTGATTGACTTCGAGAAAGTAAAACGGTAAAATCGGAACGGGAGAAATTGAATTCAAGATCAAGAAATGGCATCCGCTAGGGTTTCCGCAACCCCAAAATTTCTCGAAATCAAAGCCGGATCTGGGGACAATAGTCGACCTCCATCTTCATCATCATCCAAGATTAGTGATTTTTTAGCTAGCTATCTGGTTAGGTAATTTGTTCGGGTCTTTGATTAGGGTTTCCCCGAAAATTAGGGGAATCGAAAGGGGTGAACAAATCTTGGAGAAAATATTCTCTAATTGTTGCAGATTCTTAGATTCTCTCCTTTTGTATAGGTAGGAAATAGGAAAAGAATGGATTACGGCGTGCCCTATCAAAACGTCGCCGAAGATGAACAGCAGTATGAAGGTCATTACGGCGCAGAAGAGGGGAACTACGGTTCAATTGGTAACGTAGATGATAGTGCAGGATTAAAGCATGACTATTCGTCGTCTGCAGGGTTAGTTTGTGTTAGCTTAGTTAGTCTTGTGTCCGTTAGGTCTCAAAAACATGATAGAAATTGAAAATTCCTTTGATTAGTTTGGTATTATTGTTGTATTATGAGGAGTGAGATCGAGGCTTGGGGTTCGATCCCCAAGAACATAAGAGGGTGTGAAGAAATTGTAGCAATTATTGGTTTTTTTGTTGTGATAGCAAACTTTTCGTTGGTGGCATTGCTTGGGAGACTTCTGAAGGTATAATTACCTTTCTACCTTTGCTAGATGGTGTGTTGTTTGTTAAATTAAAATTTATTATTCTTGATTTGAGTGAATGAGAAAGGAAGAGAGAATGATATTTTGTTCTTCTGCTTGGATTCCTCACATTTGTGGTGTATAAATGAACCTCTCTTTATTGTGATGCTGGTTGTTTTTTGTTAGATTATGTTTTTTCTTTTTGAGTGAGAGAGAGAGAGAGAGAGAGAGAGAGAGAGATTTATTTTGCATTTCTGCTTGGATTCCTACATAATGTGGTGTATAAATGAACCTCTTTATTGTGTGATTCGGGTTGTTGTTTGTTAGATTATGTTTTTCTTGAGAGGGAGAGAGATTGTTGTTTGGCACTTATGCTTGGATTCCTACATATTGTGGTGTATAAATCAGCCTCTTTATTGTGTAATGCTATTGGATTTGATTAATCTTGGTCGCTTAATATCCAAAGTAGCATCTCAGAAGATTATATATGCTTATAAATTTTGGGAGCTACACTTTGTAGATTCATCCAATAGGTATTTTAGCAAGTATGGAGAAATTATAGATTCCGTGATAATGTTAAGACAAAAATATCAGGAAGACCTCGTGGTTTTGGATTCGTAACATTTACCAACCCAGAAGTTGCCGACTAGGTTGTAGAGGAAGAACATGTTATTGATGGTAGACCAGTATGGATTCGTTCATAATACATTCCAATAGCATTTAGGCTTCTATCCATATCATTAAATAACTTTTGCTTATAATTATATTAAATTACGTTTGCTATTATGAAAAGGTTGAAGTAAAGAGAACAGTCTCTAGAGAGGACATGCATGGAAGAGTAGGAGTGACAAAGATGAGGAAAATCTTTGTCGGTGGCCTTCCATTGTCGCTAAATGAAGGTAGTTCCTGTCTTACATCTTTTATTCTCTCGTTCTGTTTATAAAATACCAACTAGTTGACATATAGTTTATAATACTATATTGTAGATGATTTAAGGGATTATTTTCTCTTCCTATGGTTAATTGTGGAGCACCAAATTATGTTGGACCACCAAACTAACCGATCTAGGGGATTTGGATTCGTAACCTTTGAAACCGAAGATGCTGTTGAAAAGATATTCTCCGATGGTCGAATGCACGAACTTAACGGGAAGCAAGTGAGTTTGATATCATGATATTTTGATATTCTCCCGTGTTTGACTTAAGGTGTGGATGACTTATATAATCTTATCGTAAATTTATAGGTTGAGATAAAGAAGGCTGAGTCAAAGAGACAAGGATTTGATAACTCAAATGAAGGCCGGTTTCGTAGAGGAAGTAGCAGTTCAAGATCTTCCGGAAACTTCTCCGGTGGTTCAGAAGGTTTTGATGGTGGGTATGGTGGCAAAATGGGAAGTAGGAGGTTATAATGGTTATGGGAGTAACGGCAGTGGGTACGGTGGTTACGTGAACTTCACGGGAAATTATGCCAGTGGGGCTTCGGATTTTATGGAGGGTATGGTGGATATGGCTATGGCTACGGATTTGGTGGGCAGATGTACGGTGGCGGTGCGTATGGAGGCGGTGGATTTGCAACTCCGGCTGGTTATGGTGGTGGTGGTTATGGAGTAGGTAAAGGAAATGGTGGATATGATGGTGGTAAAGGCTATGGTGGTGGGTATGAGGATTTGGAGGCGGTGGACGGTATGAAGGTGGTGGTGGTGCCGGTGGATATGCCGGCGGCAAAGGAACTGGCACCGGTGGCCGGTTTCATCCGTACAGAAAATGAGGCTAGATGATTTAGTAGACTTGATGATGTTTTATTGTAGGACTAATCTGTTAAGAAAGGTTTTATTTTTTTATTTTTTTTATTACAAGGGAAATCCGAGATGTTTTTTTTTTTTTGGATACGTGGAATCCGGCCCGCTACCTTCTGCAGCGCAGGTAAATCCCGTTCCTTGTGCGAAGAGCTTGCAAACCACACAGGAGAGTTCAACCACCCTGAGCTAACCATAGGTGACATGCTTCACAAAGTTCTTCCAGGTGAGATTTGAACTCGGGACTTATCAATCCCGGATGAACTCACCTTACCAACTTTGCCATTCGAGATTTTTTTTTTTTTTTTTACGTGATGGTATGGTTGGGCTTAATATGCTATAGTATTTTTTGTGCCACTTGATGGTTGTAATTTGGATTTTGTGCCTTGTAAAGCTTAGCTTGTCTTTATGATCATTATTAATGATCAAAATGGACATAATTAATAATTGGTGATGATTGTTGCGGATTAACAGAATAAATAGACCTCATGGAAAAGAATGTTGAATGGGCATGTGCCACGTGGTTGTGCAGTACAATGATCTTCTTGAACTGACGCGCCATTCCAGTCAAAAAAGGTATTTCAAAGAGTTTTATATATAGTTAAAACTCGATAAAGTAATAACTTGAGATCGAGAAAAAATATTCATTTAAAAAAGTTATTATTTTATCGAATATTAATTTAGTATATTGACCCATATCGGTACGAAATAAATTATTATCTTAAGGAGATTATTACTTTATCTAATAAGTATTACTTAAATGTAGTGTGTGAATAGTTCTTTTTTTTGGATGATGAGGGTATCTAACATTAATTTAGTGCGTTACTTTATCACATATTACTTAACTGTAGTGTGTGAATAGTTCTCTTTTTGGATGATGAGGGTAACATGCAGTCGCTACCGAAGTGCACATTGGGTAAAAAAATCCCGCTCCTGTGCAACAGGCAAAGCATGCAGGAAAGTTAAACCATCCTAGGCTAACTATAGACTACCCTAAACTAACCATAGTTCTTTATCCTTCTTATGATGTTATACTTCTTTACATGGATATACTCCATCCGTCCCATACATGTTGTCCATAACTTTCAAATGCGGGATTTAAATAGATTTGTTGGTTGTGTAATAGAGTGGAGTGATGAGTCTCTCAAATTATAGGTAATTCTTAACACACAATTTTAACTTTTTAAGAAATAGGACAAGATCTATCGGATAATCCAAAAAAGAAAATAGGAAAAAATCTATGGAATGGAGGGAGTTTAATTATTAGTATTTAGTAATATAAGTATATATGGAAAGACATCGAATTTTCCAATGCATCGTATGAATTCATTACATCTATATTCATGAGAATAAATATGATTAATTGTGACCGTAACGGTCACAATTACACAATTACACATATCTTTCTTAGAAAATTCATTATATCTTTCTTAGATCTACCATCTAAACGTCTCTATTACACATATCTTTCTTAGAAAATTTTACAGTGACGGTTCGAAATATATCGAGTAGTTTCGTACTTGTTACTTGTATGATAGTTCGTAAATTAGTGTAAACTAAACTAAGTGTCAAATTCACAAATAACAACATTAATGATATTTGAACGTGTGTTCGATTAGCAGACATGATTTTGCTATTACTCTATTCATCCATATTTTATATGCTTATTTGTTTCAGATAAATTATCAAAATGTTAAGTGACTTAATTATGCTTGTTATTACAAAAGTTGGATAAATAGTTGTTTTTTCCATATTATCACATTAAGTATGCCTATTAAAGTTGGTGTAAAACACTTAATAGACCAAAAAAACAAATTATGCGGATAGGCATATAATTTGAAAAAGATAAAAAAGAAAACGAGACATATAAAAGAGAGACGAAGAGAGTTTTTATTTCCTTTCAGAAAGTACTCTCCATATGTCTAATCCTCCTACAATGCACTATTTAAAATATAAATATTCCCTTTATCCCGTATAATTTATCTTATTTTTTTTCAGCATTTAAAATTAAGATGAGTGGATAATTATGTGTAAAGAGATATGACCACAAAAAAAAATATATATAATAATTATTTTTATTTTAATAAATAGGACGCATTTAATACTTAAAAACTAATTAATATTGCATTTAATACTTAAACGCTTCAAGGAATTGTACTTTCTTGTTAATCAATCCCAAATACCTCCTCAAGAGCGTGTCCACCACGCGCCAATGGCAGCCATCAGCCATCAGCTATCTCCCTCTCTCTAGAAGGCACAAATTTCCAAATCACCACCGTTTGAACCGCTCACACCAATCCTCATAATAGCCTCTCTCTCTCTCTCCACACTAGTTTGATTTCCAATCTACCCGCTTTCTTCGTCAATCATCATTTCAATCAGATTCCACTTCCTTTTCCCTTTTACCCCAATCTATTTCACGCCGAAAATGGCGTCTAAGAACAACTTCCTCCCTCCCGGCCTCGTCTCCAATCTCCAAGAAGCCCTCTCGAATCGCAAACCGAGCGGCGACGACGCCGTTTCGTCCAAGGAGGACGACGCCGTTTCCACAACCGAGGGCGAGCACGGTGGCGATAACTCGTCGAAGCCAGTTATTTTAATCACCAATAGCGATGGCGTTGAATCTCCGGGGCTTTCTTATCTCGTCGAAGCTCTCGTCAGCCAAGGCGCTTACAATGTCAACGTCCTCGCCCCTCAATCGTAAGAATCATTCAATTCGTATTCTCTTTATACACTGTAGATCTTTGATATGTGGATGGATAATGTTTGCTCTGTGATTGATTAGGAATTGGATTGTATTTGCCGCACCGCTTGTTTTTTTCTTCTTAATCTCGTGATTTGATTATTTGCAAGTTTTGTTAATGGGGAAGAATTTGAATTTGCCTCATGTTTCTTGTATGCTGGTTTTGGGGAGTTTTGCTGATTTTGAAGAGGTTGAATTGTAGGGATAAATCTACATCAGGCCATTCATTGTCGCTTAAGGAGACTGTAGAGGTTGCTTCAGTTGATGTTAAGGGTGCAACTGCTTATGAAATTTCTGGTATGGATTATGTATGATTTGGCTTTGAATGAGTTCGATTTATTGGGAAGTTAATTGTTTTCAGTTTTTATTCGAATTACACGGTTATGTATGTATAGAGTTGAAGCATATGTTATCCTACATGCCGAATTTCAGGAACTCCGGTAGATTGTGTGTCGTTATCATTATCCGGTGCACTGTTTTCATGGTCTAAGCCACTCTTGGTAAACTCTATTTTGGAAGTAGATTTGGGTTTTTGATTTTGCTTGGCTCTGCAAACATGTGATCTCGTTTCTTTCTATTGTTCCGTGTGTAGGTGATAAGCGGTATCAACAAGGGTTCGAGTTTCGGACACCACATGTAAGTTTAACTCTTTTCTGCAATCCATTGATTTATGGAAGAATCATGTTATAAGGGCAAATTGGTAAATCTAGGTGTTATTCGAGCGTCGTTGCTGGAGCTAGGGAAGCATTGGTTAACGGTGTGCCCTCCATATCAGTATCACTAAACTGGTTTACTCTTTCTCCTTGAATTACTCCTCCATTAGTCCACTTAACATGCTTTCTAAATGTGTGTCGGATTGGCTTACATAACGAACTATTGCAGGCAAAACGACGGAAGTCAAGAAAGTGACTTCAAGGATGCCGTGACTGTCTGCTTGCCGATAATCAACGCAGCCTTAAGAGACATAGAGAAGGGAGTTTTCCCAAAAGGTTTCTCTTTGAACTTGGAAGTTCCAACGTCGCCCTCATCAAACAAGGTTCGGTATTACTCCTTGATTGTTTATCTTGTGGTGTTGAAGTGTTTTATTCTGTTGTTGGAAGTAGGAAAAAGGCCAAGTGAAATACCACATTTCTACATACTTTCTTGAATCTTATTTAAGTAGTTTCACTAATTCTCTACTAGTGTAGTCTCAAAAACTTCATGAGGCCCGCATATACGGTTTGAGTTTATCACATGATATAGTTTGAATTTGTCATAAGCGTTATTTTAATAATACTTGGTTCTTGTTTTCTCTTACATCTTGTACTAGTTGATAAGAATTAGGATGGTATATGCATAAGGGTATTATTAAGGAGGCCTTGTCTTAGTATCTTAGTGAAATTATAGTCTCTGTGATTTTTGTGATTCTCTAACTACTTGTGAAACCTCTTTAAAGTAATAACATTGAGACGAGGAAAAAAGTATTCGTTTAACGAGGTTATTATTTTATCGAACATTATTTTAGTCCATTAGCCCAAACTGGGACCGAAAGAAATTATTATTTAAGGGAAGTTATTACCGTATCGAATATTACTTTATTGATGTTTAAGCGTATTGATTTTCTTCGCATTACTATGGCAAACTTTCTTCTCTTCTACACCCTCCGTTCCACTCCATTAGTCCATTTTCTTTTCGGCACGGAGATTAAGAAAGTTGTTTATTGTGTGTAAAGTAGTATAAAGTAGTGGGGTCCACTAGAATATATAAGAGTGTTATTTTAAGTTAAAAAAAGAAAGTGGACTAATGAAGTGGAACAACCCGAAAAGGAATACTTGAACTAATGAAGTGGAACGGAGGGAGTACTATCTATATGCCCTTTTGTTTTAAAATAGTGATGACAACTAATTGAATCTTTTGTAATGGTACAAAACATAAATTCTATCTTGATTCTAATAGGGACTAAAAGTTACCAAGAGAAGCCAATGGAAGTCCACTCTTTGCTGGCAAGCCATTTCAAGCACCCGGAATCAAGTCGCTGCAAGATTCACCGGTGCCCAGCCGGGCATGGAACTGAACTTCGCCCAACTCGGCCGTGATGCATCTGCTGCTGTGGGTAGTCCATTCATAATCTCTTTACACTTCATCTTGTAGTGCGTTAATCTTAGTCATCATCCTCTGTTCTTTAGGCCGCGGCTAGGCGTATGTCGACTCAGAAGAAGGATATCGAAGTAGTGGAATCAGTTGGTGTTTCAGCCAAATCTGATTTCAAAAGGACAGTCAAGTATTTCAGAGCAGAGGTAAAATTTCTAAGCTGAGCTGGTGAAAACCTCCTATGCTACTCTTCTTTGATCCAACCCATTACGTTACGAAATCCCGACTTTGTAGATATATATACCAATTCTTGATTCCGAAATCGAACTCTCCTTAGTGATATTTAATTTGTTATTTGGTGGATTTTTAACAAATGATGCTTGACAACCTTGAATCTCAGATGCTTAACAAGGAACACAAGGAAGAAGACGATGATCTCGATTTTCGGGCAGTCGAGAATGGCTTTGTAAGTTTATACACAGCAACCTTGTGATTGTTCCACAGTATGAATTGTCGGATTTATTGGGATTCTTGAATTTTGAAACAGATTTCAGTTACTCCATACTATGTATCAGAGAAGGTGGATTCAGAGACTGAGGCTGCAGCTTCCAATTGGATTTCATCTGCATTGTTAGAGGGACAATGAGAGGGCTTTCAAAGCCTCAGACTGAACATTTTTGTCACATGTATTTATTTATTTAATTTAATTTTTTGCATTTCTTCAATTTCTGCTTAGTTTATTTCTTATACATTGCGAGGCAAATGCTTCCTTTGCTAGTTTTTC
The DNA here is from genome assembly GCA_028984105.1 of Lavandula angustifolia. Classification (NCBI taxonomy): domain Eukaryota; kingdom Viridiplantae; phylum Streptophyta; class Magnoliopsida; order Lamiales; family Lamiaceae; genus Lavandula; species Lavandula angustifolia. Next base: position 21,508 of record JAPVEC010000046.1, on the reverse strand, counting down.
TGTATTCCTTTTGGTGTTGTTTATTGTATCGGGAAATACTCCTTCCGCTTCATTATTTCTGGCTCATTTTCCCGATTGAGACTTCCTATTAAAAGTGGTTCGGACGCAATTGGACAAAAACTTACATTTTCTCTTTTAATTTATCAAAAAAATTTATCATACTTTATTATTTACTATATCAATATTCAACTTCTCTTCTCTTTCCTACTTTATCATCTACTTTTTTAATAATCGTGTCAAAAGTTTTGAGCTATTTATAACGAGACAGAGAGAGTAGATGATAAGGAAAACAAGGAATTGAACTCTTAAATAATAAACGAATAAAAGAAGAAAAAAAATGCAATTCTAAAAACGTTGAAAAACGTTGTTCTAAAAACAGTTTAAATCATGCTTGTGCGTTGATTCAGTTTTACTGAAAACTTGACTTATGAGTTTTAGCAAATCAGTTTTATGCAGTGTGAACAATAAACCAACAAAACAGTAAGTGTACATGCAGTTTTTAAAGTGATTCGGATACGCAAGATGCTACGTCCACTGTCCTGAAGAAAACAGGAGTTCTTGAATTTATTATACTGAGCAAGTCTTAGTTGATCTGTTTACAGGACAGATACTCTAGTTATAGTCTTAGCGACTTTACACAATTTCAAACACAAGGTTTGAGTTATCTCCAACTGGGAAGAAGTTCTTACAATAAGAACAGTTCAATTAATATGAACTCCTTCAGTTTCTAAGCGAGGGTGACTTAGAATAGAGATTTGGAACAATGTATCTCTAGATAGAAGAACCTGTAACAAATATTCAAAGATGTGAGTTCTTCGCTGAGTGAACTTTAAGTTTGCTAGAGGTTGTATGGTTGAATGCTTGGTGTTCCCAGTCGTGTCTTCAATGTTTGAAGTTCGATATCTATTTATAGTCTTAACTTGTGAATATATTTGTTGGAGGAACCTAGACATGTGTAAAAAAGACAAGGAAAATGACCATCTTCAACTTTGAACGTTACTGTAGATATTCTCTCTTTTTCAGTCTTGAGGGTAGCTTTTGTCGAGCAAGGTACAACGGCTTTGGCGACTCCTCATTGGTCAAGTAGAATGGTATGTGAGACTTGTTCAAACTCCAAAGCAGATGCTGAGTTGACTTCATCTGATTACTCGGACTAAGTTATCTTCTACTGACATTCTTCTGAAAAGTTCAGCTTCATGCCTTTTCCGGTCCATGAATTCAGTAGGTTCTGACTAACCATACTGAGTTTCCGATGCTGAGTCCATCCGTTGACAAAGAACTACTCTACTGAGTCTATCAGCCACTGAACTCTAGCTAGCCTACTAAGTTCCTAACATGCTAAACTCAACTAAGCTATTACATTATCTGGTTCATCATTCAGCTAGGATTTTGAGATCTTCAAATTTTATCATATTGAATTTCATCACAACATAGTATTTTAGAAGACATGTTACAATAGTTTTGGTATGTAATAGTGTGTACACTATTTGATTATTATTATTGGGGGTTTTGGCGAAAAAAAAGAATATATTTGTCCGAAATTTCAATTTTAACACAATTCTTTTAACTTGGTCAATTAAATGACGAACTTTCATTTTCTTGCAATTTAAGGCACGTTCTGATCCCAAAAATTTTCGGGCCAATGGAATGCTGACATGGATATCTTAAAACGACGTCGTTTTGAACTGTAAATATTTTTGCGAATTAAATCGGTAACTTTATCTTTTGCAAATTAAATCAGCAACTTTTATGTTTTTGAAAGGTGGTTATTTAATTTGCAAAAAATTAAAAGATAATGATTAAAATTAAAAAAACTTGAATGGTGATTATTTAATTTGCAAATACATTTCATATTCAAAATGACATCGTTTTGGGATTGCCACGTGGACAACCAAGTCAGTATTCTGGTGGTTGGAAAATAATTAGAGGTCGACGCATGTCTTAAATTACAAGAAATTGAAACCTCGTGATTTAATTGACCAAGTTTTAAAAAAGCATGTTAGAATTGCAAATTCGGATAACTTTGTGTTTTTTTCACCCAAACCCCTTATTATTATTATTATTATTATTATTATTATTATTATTATTATTATTATTATTATTATTATTATTATTATTATTATTATTATTTATGTGTATTCTATGAATTACACGAATTATTGATGCATATATTACATTCCTTGCACAAGTCATTAAGATAAATTTTATGTTAGAATGGGCATGCCTGACTTTATTATTCAATATGCATAGTTTTTCATTCAAAACCAAGGTTATGGTGGGGAGTGTTATCGTTTATCCTTATTATACATTGTGCTACATATTTCATGTGTTTATAACATGCATGAAATGAAGGGTCGAGATGGGGCCCTAGGATTGAAATCGGATCCTCTATGAAAATCAGTCAAAATCAGGCCGTCGGTCGAAATCGGACCGTTTGAAAAGTTTATAGTCTGTATAACCAAGTTTTTCTTGATCTAATATTCTATGTTTTATTGGTATAATATATTATTTGAATAATCGTGTATAACCCCATGGAGTAGTCGCACACAATATTAAATAACATAATAAAAGAAAACTTGATGTAATTAAACTCGTAAACTAAAATAAAATGTTAAGCAGTATAAAAGTGTTTGATGTATCTTTCAGTACCTTTCCTAAAGGACTCTTCACCGCCAATTTTCATAATTTATTTGACAATAACTTTCCAATACTCATTCGTTATTATCAAACTATCAATCTTTCCAATAACTTTTTGCAACCAAGCTGACATCCGTCATGTTCCTCCATCTTTCTAACAATAGTTTGGAGTCATCAATACCAAATTGTTTCGGGAAGTTGAGTAAATCATTAGAGGTTCTGCGTTTGAAAGAAAGCCGATCGCCTTCACTGCCTAATTCCGGAATTTGCAAATGGTTGCGCTCTCGAGTCACTCAACTTGGTAAATTGCAGAAAGCTCGAGGTTATTGACTTGGGAAACAACAATATACAAGACGTATTTCCCTTTTGGTTGGAGACTCTTGCCGAGCTTTGAATCCTTGTTCTAAAGTCTAACAAGTTAAACGGCGTTATATTAGTTTACTAGTTTAATTACATCAAGTTTTCTTTTATTGGAAGCCTTAATGAATTAAAGTACATGCATTTGTCAATTAATAGCCTCACTGGTCATAAACGATCCTTGCTACATGTCTCGGAAGTCGGAATCGACCGACAGGTGAGATTCCTACGCAACTTATGACCTTAAATTTTTTAGAAGTATTAAATCTTTCAGTGAATGATCTAGTGTCAAAAACTTATGTGCACATGCAATATGATCCAATTACCCAACTTTAACCCGCTTTGACCCGTCGACCCGTGTTTGACTCGTTGACATCGGGATGACGTTATTATTCCTTTTTTTTGAATTTTTTAAAAACATTTTTTCCTCTTTATTTTAAGGACGGGCGTGTCTCTCTTTGCATACGGAAGTGTCAATAGTAACAAACAAAAGTGTCAATCGCAAAAAAATAATTTTTTTTAATTAAATTTTTTTTTTTGCTTTTTTCCCTTTTATTTTAATGACGGACGTGCCACTCTTTGCATACGAAAGTGTCAATCGTAACACACAAAAATGTCAAACTTAAGTGAAATGCTTCATTCAGTGACATCACCATATTCCTTAACTAATTTCCAGCATATATATGTCCAACAATAATTGAGTTGCATTATTTGGGTTATTTACATACCTAATGAATTGCAATGTGAATTGAGTCCACAAGTTTTGGACCCATCATCATATTTGCTTAAACCAATTTGCTTCCCTCGTACTTCTAACATCCAAGAAAAATATATCATATCATAATTAATAATTTTATATTGATTAAATAATAAAATTAAAGAAGATTAAAGAAAACAAGTAGAAGAAAGAATAAGGACTTTGATAGTTGACTAGAATGTGTGACACATGTAAACTAGACATTATGAATTAATTGATCCATAAATTTCTTTAAACAATTGCTTTTAAGAGTAAATATGATATTATACCGAATAACGACTTTGATAGTTGACTACAATGTGTGACACACGTAAACTAGACATTATGTATTAATTGATCCCTAAAGTTCTTTAAACAATTGCTTTTAAGAGTAAATATGACGTTATAAAGAATAATGACTTTGATAGTTGACTACAATGTCTGACGCACGTAAACTAGACTTTGATAGTCGATTGTTTTCGACTTTAAACAATTGCTTTTAAGAGTAAATATGACGTTATAAAGAATAACGACTTTGATAGTTGATTACAACGTCTGACACATGTAAACTAGAATTTGATAGTCGATTTTTTTCCGACTTTAAACAATTGCTTTTAAGAGTAAATATGATATTAGAATAAGGAAGTTATATCCACTTAGGACATGAAAAGTATATTAATTATCGATTCATAAAACAAAAGTACAGACACCATTTCGAATGATTTAAATTATAAATCAATTCAGACTTGTAAAAACACACACAAACACACACAGTGACGGATCCAGCCTTGCCTATCATCTTGGGTTGCACACAAATGCCTTAAAAAGAAGTAGATATAATTTGGTTCTCCATGGGATGGCGTAGTGGTGAAGGTGGGTGGCCCGGGACCAAAAGTAGCGGCTGCGAGTTCCTCGTTATCAAAAAAAATTAAAAAAAATAAAGTAGACAGAATTTGGAGTCTTAAGTGGGGAAAGAAAGACTAAAAAGGTCAGAAAAAGGGAAAGTGACTAAAGAAATTTCCAAAAATGATATGTGCTGAAAGGTTAAGTGGGGACAGCTAATTGGAAAAAAATCGAATTTCCACACTTGACTAAGTCTCCTCTTACATACTTAAATTCCGACAACTTCTATAGAATAACATTGTATTTCTCAAAGAATCAATCTTCATGGATATACACTCCCAATTGTTCCTTATCTCAGTTCTTTTACTCCTTCGTTTTTTAATGAACTGCGGCTTAGCTATTGCTGCAAATGGTGATATCAATTCCGATCGTTCTTCACTTACTTTAAAGGCTCATATTATATCAGATCCCAATGGTATATTAACTAAAAATTGGACCAATCATACCTCTGTCTGTGATTGGATAGGAGTTACATGTGATTCTCGTCACAACCGAGTAATCGAGCTGGATATTTTCTGGTAAAGAACTTACGGGCACCATTCCATCGGAAATTGGAAATCTTTCTTCCCTTGTTTCTCTGTCTATGGACAATAACTCATTCTCCGGCACTATTCCATCCGAAATTGGAAATCTTTCTTCCCTTGTTTCTCTGTCTATGTACCGTAACTTCTTCTCTGGCACTATTCCTCCATCAATGTTCAACATGACACTGCTTAGGAATTTGGACTTAGGGAGCAACCACTTGATTGGTACGTTATTGTGTGTATATCCATATTGAATCTTGCTTCCCTTGATTTGATGTGTTAGTTCATCAACACATATGAGTTTTTTTTTTTTTTGCAATAAGGTTTTTCTATGGTTTTTTCTTCTCGGTATTTTGAATGAAAATCAATAACAAATATTTTTTTTTTTTTTCGAGGGAATCGATTCTAATTTCTTTTTGGGACGGATCCAGGGTTGGTAAGGAGGTTGAGATCTAAAATTAATTTTTTAGTCCAAAAATTACACAAAAAGATTTGATTCCCACACGGTCTGAAGGGGACACCCACCCATCCCCTTCCGTCATGCTCATCATCTATTTCTATTTTTTTTTTTTAAATTGTGAAATTATTCATTTTCTTCATTACCTAAATTATTATTCGTAGTTTAATATCTAGTTTTGACAAATATGTAGGTGTTCATTTCTTATATTTGAAGAATAGTTTACAGTAAATCAAAGAGCGAATACTAATTTGATTATTTTATACTTGTGTTCATGATAATTAACTTGAGCTTTTATAGTTATGCAGGTAATATTCCGGAAGAAATTTGTTATGCGAACAAGTTAGAGACATTGTGGATGGATTCAAACAATCTTACAGGACCATTACCCCGAGGAATCGGGAACTTGACACTCCTACAACATTTAATCATTTCTTACAATTTTTTAACGGGTATATAGTGGAGAAAGTTTATTTTCTAGCTCAGTTATTAAATCAGAATTCTGATTGAATTAATGCATGCATGATAAAACGAAACTTAACAAGCATTAAATACAACGTAATTTCATGGGGGAGAAATGTCTTCCGATTCATAATAGTAAAAGTTAATGGATTCTTCAAAGTTGCATTAAGCCTTCATGAGGTTTCAATTTTTCGGTGATATTCGAAAGAGATTAGTTTTCTTACTGATTTAGTGTCATTGAATCGAAATTCGATTGAATTAATGCATGCATGATAAAACGAAACTTAACAAGCATTAAATACAAAGTAATTTCATGGGGGAGAAATGAATGTCTTCCGATTCATAATAGTAAAAGTTAATGGATTCTTCGTAGTTGCATTAAGCCTTCACGAGGTTTCAATTTTTCAAGTGATATTCCGAAAGAGATTAGTTTTCTTACTAATTTAGTGTCATTGAAGATGATGTCAAACAGGCTTAATGGATCATTGCCGAGAGAAATTGGGAACATGTCATCCATTGAATCACTATACCTCGATGACAATGATTTAACAGGTATGGTTCTAGCTATTATAAATGTTTTATTTATCATTTACTTTTCTTATTTATCAATCAAAGTTCAAGAAATCATTGAGTTGTATGTTTGTCAAAACAAATAATACAATTATTATGGAATATATTATAATTTGGTATACTATTAAAATTTACCTCTAGCTTAGAAGTATCCACTAGTATTTTGGAGATGTATTAAAATAATAAAATATTTTCATATTACACAGCAATGTTAATTCGATTATTGAAAACAATTATAATTAAAAACTAAATTCATGCAAATGATTCTAGAGAAAATGAAACTTAATATCTTAAGTACGTAGCATATATTAAAATATGGGTTAAAAGCTTTATATCCAATATACTACTCCCTCCGCCCCATAGATATTGTCTCTTTTACGTTTCAGATTGTTCCATTGATCTTGTCCAATTTTCTAAAATGACGACTTTAGGTTAAAAGATTACACACAATTTTGGGTACCACGATTTTACATACGATTAATAACTCTCCTTAATATCCGCACCGGAAAGAAACAAGACTATATCTATGGAAAGGTGGGAGTATTAATTTTTGCGCTTTGTTCCCTAAATTATGAAAATGTATAATTTATCTCTTGGAGTATTGGCTTTGTGCTCTTTTGCCCTCTGAACTATGAAAATTTGTCATTTGCCAAAACTGTCTAATTTGTTGCATAGTAAAATCCTGACAAAGTTTCCGACCATACACGCAAAGTTAGGAGTATATCATCTTGATTTAATTGATCACGTAAAATAGTTCAAGGGGTAAATCGCATGAAACTAAAACTTCAGGACGATGTTACCCCTAGCTTTGCACTAGTCGGAAATTCTCGCTGGAATTTTACTTATCAACTACAAATTAAATAATTCAGGAGGGTAAATTGCACATTTTCATAATTTAGAGGACCAAACGTACAAATCTAATATTCAAGGGTCAATTGCACCTTTCATAGTTGATGGAGAAAAGCGCAAAAATCTAGTAACAATGGGTTTAAAGCTTTTTAACCTTAAAATAGAATAGACATTTAGAATCGTTGTCATTGGTTTCATAACCATATGTACTAACCGTAGTTTGGTTCCAATTGCGAACCAGGCCAGTGAACGCGTTTAATAATTAAGGCATATAAACGGGTTTACTGAAACACAACTAAAATATATCAAAATGGAGTAGAAAATTTCATGTTAATAATATGCAATCAAAATATTCTTCCATGTCTAGCATTTATTTATTTCTATTTTTATGGTCTTTCTTTTCTAAATTTTTATAGGTGTTATTCCAAATGAATTTGGGAACTTGAAAGCACTTAATGTCTTTTTCCTATCGAGAAATGCTTTAACAGGTGGGATATTCTTATCTCTATTTCCTTCCAAAAGCTTTTAATTTTTATTTTTCGATTTCGCTAATTTCAGAAATTTGATATATATATAAATACTCAGTTTTGAAGTAAATTCGTAAAGATTCATGTATAGTAAATTGAGTGCCATTACTTGGAGTACATATAGTACTAGTCGTACGCACAATTAATAAAATATTCCACTAATTTAATGTAGACAAAAACTTGTTTGCATCATTAGAGGTGGGCACAGGATGTGTACTCAAATGCGGATATCCGCATCAGTGGGTACTAAATTTAATTTACTACCCATTTCCCGACTCGCATAGTGCAGGTGCGGGACGGGAACGGGGAATACACACACGTTTTATCACTTATTTCAATATAATTAAATTTATTAATATAAATTAAAAAAAGAAGAAGATAAAACATGATAAGAGGCAGAAATCACAGCTGGTATTCTTCCTCTTTGAAATCAAGTTTAAGTTGAAAGGCTACAATTTTATTACATCGTTATTATGACAAATATTATTTTATACCCAGCTTTCAGAAAAATCCCTAAAGCTTCTTATTGTTGGTAGTAAATTAGTAATAGCCAAATTCAATGTTGTTTTTGTTGTTTCTTTTAAAATTAGTAATATTAATATATTATTGTATAAGTATAAATATTAATTAAATTAATATATAATATATTAATTAAAATAATAATAATATAAGCGGATATCCATTCGGGAACGGGTAATAGCCGGAGCTACCCGTTCCCGTAACCGGCACGCTCACCATTTTTTACGGGTACCCGCAAAATGGATATCCGTACCCATTTTACCCGATCCGAACGGGACGGTACGGGAATGGGAACCCGATTAGTTTACCCACCCCTATGCTTCATTACCACGACAAATTGGGAACATGACAGACCTAAGTTTGTTACATCTTGATGATAATTTTTTAACCGGTATGTCCTACCTTTTAAACCTTTTTGGCATTTTTATGGCCGTTTGTCTAGTCAGAAAAGTTTAAATATTTGCATAAATGACAAAGGAAACTTATTAGTTGGTATTGAGGGAGCGAGAACCGATACTTGTAGTTTCTAATTTTCAACTTTGTTAAACAAATTCATAGCTAGCTAATTATATATATAATTCTTCAAGAGTTATCAAATTTGAGCTATAATAGACTACTAGAATTCTTTATACATATGTTTCGATGAATAACCACTTTCACCATAAAAACACTTGGATTATAATTATTTTTGGAACAAATCCTTTGAATGGTATGATTCCTGCCTCTTTAATTTAGTAGCTTCGGACATTCAGCTCTCTCTAAAACTCAGTTGGCCTGGTTTAGTTAATTGTAGTTCAAGCAATCATCTTTCAAATATTTTCCTCAAATTTGAGTCAGATAAAAATCCTCCACTAGAATAATAATTTTACTCGTATAAATTATAATTGAGTTGCAGATTTCAAGAAATACCACAATACGGACGGCATTTCATAATCTCATAAGTTAACACATTGACGTTTATTGATAAAATAAAGTACGAGATTGTAATATAAAAATTCCAAAAGTTTGACCAATAAATATGTCGTCTCAGTGTGTTTCATGCATCTTTCAGGTACCATCCCAGAAGAGTTGTTCACAGCATCTATTGCGGAGATTTATCTCTCTGGTAACTCTTTTGAAGGTTCAATACCACTACAGATTGAAAGATCTAAATCCTTGTCTACTCTTAACTTGGCAAATAACCATGTGTCGGGTTCAATACCTTCCGCTATTGGAAATCTAACCTCCCTATCCGCTCTAATGCTGCACTCCAACAAATTAATTGGAGAGATTCCACCCTCCATTTGCAACTTGACCCTGATCAGATACCTCCATCTTTCTAACAATCGGTTGGAGGGATCAATTCCAAAGTGTTTAGGGAATTTCAGTAATAATTTGGAGGTTCTGCATTTGAAGGAAAATTGCCTTCAAGGCATAATTCCACCAACATTTCTAGAGGGTTGTGCTCTCGAGTCTCTTAACTTAAACGGCAACAGGTTGGGAAGCACGCTACCAAAATCCCTAGTAAATTGCAAAAAGCTCGAAGTTGTTGACTTGGGAAACAATGAAATACAAGATGTATTTCCCATTTGGATGGAGACTCTTGTTGAGCTTCGAGTCCTTGTTCTGAGCAATAACAAGATGCATGGAATCATATTACCTCCTGCAAACACTGATCTTCCATTCCGCAGGTTACAAGTGTTGGATATATCTCGAAATGAATTTTGTGGTTCTTTGCCGGATAAATATTTGATTAACTTTACAGCAATGATAAATGCCAAGGAAAATACGACGGGGGTGCAAAATTGGTTTGCGTACTACGATGAGTCGTTAGAATTTGTTTTGAAAGGCTCGGAGCAGTCACTAGTGAGAATCTTGACAACCTTCGTAGCTATTGACATGTCCGATAATAAGTTTTCAGGGAGTATTACAAATTCTATTGGGAACCTTAATTCATTGAGGTACATGAATTTGTCCCATAATAGTCTCGTTGGGCATATACCATCATCCTTTGGACATATGAAAGTATTAGAATCATTGGACCTCTCTTGGAACCAATTGACTGGTGAGATTCCTCGGCAACTTACGGAGTTAAATTTTCTAGAAGTATTAAATCTTTCGATGAATGATCTTGTGGGGCAAATACCTCAATCTGGCGGTCAGTTCTCAACATTTGATAATAGCTCCTACTTTGGGAACTCAGGGTTGTGCGGAGTTCCCTTAACTAAAAAATGTGAACAAGCTACTCCTCACATGTTGCCGGAAGGAAGTGATGACTCTAATTTCATTGATGGATTTACTTGGAAACCTATGGTGTTGGGTTATGGATGTGGTTTGCCTATAGGCATCATTGTTGGTCATTTTATAATTGAATACCGAAGGCCTAAATGGTTGGTGTCACTCTTCCTCGGGGTTTCATAAAATGATGGAGGAAATTCAAGGTTGAGAGAACCTTGATTAAGTGTGGGTTTTAGTTTTGAATTATATTGTTTGCTTTTTTCCTTTCTTTTGCTGAAGAAGGATTGTTTTTCATGTGACAAATTTCGTGTTGGTATTGTACTCGACTTCACATTATAGTTATGTTGGTGTTTGTTGTATTTGGATTATTCAATAATATATCATCTCGATTATAAATTCTTTTTCTAGAAAAATATCAATTAAATTTGCTTGGAAGTGTAGAACACGAAGTCCGACACAAAGAGTGAAATAAGAATCATAACAATTAAAATTTATTTTAAACTATAGAGAAATATAGAATAGTGGAGACAGCGGGAATAAGAAGTGTTTTATTACGAGGATAAAAATTCTCTATTTATAAATAGGGATGACGATTGGGACAGGATCGGGAATCCCAATATCGAATTCCGGGATCCCGATCCCGAAAATAGAAGAAATGCCTTCCCAAAACCTCAAGTACTGTGAAATTCACAAAGAGCAAGTAGTAGACGGTATCAAATGCAATCGCCAGAACTTGAGATGATAACAATCAACTAGAATATCATTTCACCTGACTTGTAACCGGAGGTGTGACTGTTTTGTACTTCAACCAGAAGTAACCGGAGGTGTGGCTGTTTTGTACTTCAACCGGAAGGAACAAATGCAGCTTAAGCCCATCAATTATTTCGTGGGTCGGATTACAGCCCAAGCCCATTAACGAGTTAGAGGCATTTACAACGAGTAATAGTTTGTTTTATATATTAGGATTGCATTCATTTTCAGTTGTGTAACTCTAAAAGAATTCGAAATGAATGTACTTTACAAACTACTTTTCCATCACCTATTTTAGTGGTGATTTATTTGAGTTACCCGATAATTTGAAAATATTATCAATAATACACGATTAGACACAAAATGTTCGAGCAATTGAAATGAATCGTGCAATTACAATATGACACACGATTAGACACAAATATTCGAGCAATTGAAATGAAACGTACAATTACAATATGACACATGACAAAAAAATAAATTTGAGTATAGACACTATTACACAAAATGTTCGAGCAATTGAAATTAAACGTGCAATTACAATATGACACACGATTAGATACAAATGTTCGAGCAATTGAAATGAAACGTGCAATTACAATATGACACATGACAAAAATAAATTACAAACACATGACTAAAAAAAAATAAATTGGAGTAAATTGGTAGACACGATTAGACACAAAAATAAATTGGAGCAATTGTGTTTTTTCGGAAAAGCATCCATGATCTAAGTCGAAACCTTAACCACATAGTATGGCACATGGTAGTCTTTTGTAATGAAGTTTACACAAAACAAGGAGTATTTTGGAGAGAAATAGGATAGTTTTGTTCCGTTTTCCTTTTTCATTAAATAATTATTTCAAGAATCATCGTAATGAAACTGAAACTAACCAAATATTCGCTTAAACTATAATCGGCACTAGATCTAAAAAAACCGTAGAACTAAGATGCATGCACAACAAGTGCAAATGAGTTAGAATTAATCTTAAATCAAACATATAATACAATAAAAAGTTATGTCTATGATCCACAACATATACAATTGAGAAATAATCTTAAAATTGAAATAATACTGAATCTTAAAAAAACCTCTAGTTTCTCACCCCCACATTCAACACCAAAAATAAAAATAAAAATATAAAAAATAAAATAAAGTACTAGACAATATTAACAAAACCTCTACTTTTTATAAGAACATCCAACTTACGGGTGGATTCTAACGCGTAACCTTTTACGACAAGAAATTAACTCTCGTGTCATACTTCTTTCCCCACATTCATTCAACAGCAAAAAAATATGATCTATATAAAAATATTGTCTAATATAGAAAATAAGGGTCCTCGAAATTAACCAAGCTAACAATGTGAGACATACATGACAACCACACCAAAGAGATAAATGCAACCAAGCTAACAATGTGAGACATACATGACAACAAACACAACTTCAACTTCAATTTTCATCAATTAATCAAAGCCTCCTCACAGGTGAATATATATAGTCCATCATCATCACCATCTAGGGCGGATTATCCGAAGAAAAAAAAAACATACATTATAAACTCCAATTCACTACTAGAAATTAGCTTAAGCGTGACGGAATATTTTGTCACTATCTACTAGAATTCCGTCGTATTTTTCTTTAGTGATTGTTATGCTCGTCCAAAATATTTTTATCACTAAAATTTCGTGATGGAATATAGCTTCCGTCACCCATTCTTGAGGGACATAACGACGAGAAAGTCCGATAAGTCCCGCGTCTACGGGCGACGGAATGGTGGCCGATATTCCGTCAATAGGTATCGACGGATTTGCAAAATACAAATTTCCTTTTCATGAATCAAGATTTGGATCTCAACCGACCTGGACATCTTTAAGATCAACTCCTTTTCCACCATTAGCTATATTTGATGCATTTTTGTTTTTTTATTTCAATTTTAAATAAACAAAAAACTCAACCGAAAAATAAACTAAAAACAAGAGTTGTATTTCTTGCGTGAGAATCAAGAATCAAGAATTATCATATGATAGTTGTAGTAGTTAAGTGTTACTATCTTCGTCCCCGCTATTTGTGGCTCAATTGGTTTCGGCACGGGAATTAAGAGAGTAGATGATAAAATATGAGAGAGAAAGTAGATGATAAAGTATGAGAGAGAAGATGAGTAAGATAATAAGAGAGTATGAGAGAAATGATGATAAAGTAGGAGAGAGAATGTAATAAAGTAGGAGAGAGAAGATGATAAAGTAGAAGATATGATAATAAGTTTTTACCAAATTAGAAAAGTGGCCACAAATAATGGGACACGCTTTCGGGAAAGTGAGCCACAAATAGCGAGACGAAGGAGTACTCATTTTACAAAATTGGGATGGGGCTAGAAGTAGCATTTTGTGACGGGATAAACGCCTTCTGCATTCCCGATAGCCCTGCGCCATTGCCAGAATTACCGGAATCGCCATCGCAGGGCAACCCAACTCATAAGATATCTTCCTTCTTGATCTAATTATCTAAATTTCCGAATATTCTAAAATAAAAAAAATAAGAAATAAAATAGATAGGTCTTTGGAACCACAAACTTAATTGATTGTAAACGGTTTTTGAAAAATCAAGCTGAACCAAACTACTGAAACCGAACCGAATCACGATTTTCGGTTTGGTAATTGGTTTGATTTCATCGAATTTATAGTTCGGAGAGAAACCGCTTACACTCCAACCTTCATATGATTCGAAACTCTACTATTTACTTTTCATTAGTTAAATCCCTCATATCCACAAGGTTCATGTTGTTAGCTAGCAGTCTTTTGATAGGAACTTAATCAGCAAAATATTTATTTAGTACATATTAATATGTTCATTTTCTTTTTGATGTGTACATATTATTTGTATGTTATCAATTGCGCCCAAAATACGAAAATCAGACAGCCCATTAACATACTCTAAAAAGGCCCATATACACAGTTCTGCTTTTTGGAGGTCAATTTGGAAATTCATGAAACTAAACATCAATTGGAATTTTTTTAAAAAATATAATAATTCAATTTGAGGAAAAGCTTCCACGCCCAAGTCGAAACCCCAACCCTAGTTAATCATTCACTCAACCAAAACGCCCCCACAATATGGGCGCTGCTTGGCGACACAGAATAGAGTCGTTCGGTAATGGCGGTCGTCTTCGCTTCACGGACTTGCCGAATCTTTCGCCGAGAAAGTGCGACGACGGCGGCGCCGCTGTTTTCAAGGTGTACAATTGCCTTTTTCCGCCGCCGATGGCCACAATTATAATCTCGCCACCGACTTTTGTTCGAAACTTGGACAAAGAAAAGAAATAGTTCAGCAAATTTCTTTGAAATGCAAATCTTAAATCTTTGACAATGGATGGCCAACAAATGACAAACTGATCATCTAAGAGTCATAATAAACTCAAAATAGCTGCCGAATGAAGAGTGTGTCCGAGCTCCGATATCCGAATCTGAAGTTAGGATAGTCAAATTGATCCATCCCTAACCAAAGACTGATGAAATCTCGATGCTGTAAAAGAATCAAACAATCTAAGCTCTATCATCTAAAGTCCCGATGGGCAAGATAATCTGTCGGCTTATTTTCCTCTCTATGAACGTGAGAGAAGCGAACTCGACATCTACGAAGAAGAAGTCGAATCCTCGCCAAAGTGTGTCTCATGACCGCATGGTTAATGGGCGAGAGGACAGTGAGGGAGGACAGTGAGGGGGAGAGAGACATAAAGTAGAGAGAGAAAAGAGAAATAGGGTACCCAAAATCTTCCATGAGAGAGAAAAGAGAAAGAGAGAGAGAGGCAGTCTCATCTTCCATCACGGTCTTAAGAAAGTTTGTACCCAAAATCTTTACGACAGTCCTCAAAGTAGGAGATACAAACCCTACGTTCAAACACAATCCACCAACCCCACTTATCCCCACTAACAATATTTAATTTAGACAAATTTTTGGGTTTAAAAAATAATCAGTCATCATTTGATCTTAAAAGTAGGCTAGGTATAGGTACTTCAGTCAAATCCAACGAATTCCTCAAATCAGTCTTGTCAGATCAGTTATGGGTTATGATTTCACATTTGACTTCTTAATTCTAATAAGTACATCAACATATATTGTATAATTAAATCTTCCAAATGCAATTCATAAATATTATTCTTGATAGACATCTTTATATGCCACATTTCACAGTCCATCCATGTAGGCTAATGGGCGAGGGGGAGAGAGAGTAGAGAGAGAGAGGGACAAAGAGAGAGGAGAGAGAGAAGCAGTCTCATCTTCCGTCACGGATTGGCCGCGCCGCCTTCCTCCCGCCTAGCCGTCTACGCTGGTGCATAGTGCCCAATCGGCGCTATTTATGCTGCGCTTGCCTTATTTACAATCCAACTCCCCCCATTTTCCGATTGTTTTCTTTTTCCCTTTTTGTAGTAATCAAGTACGAAAATGATCATAATTAAACTGAAATATTCGCTCACTTAATCTGAGTTTGCATACTGTCCGGAAAAAGCAAAGGTAAATTCAAGTATTATTACTGGCACAGTTAAAAAACCCAACTTCAAAACCCTATAAATTCAAAGTCAGTTTAAAACCCTAATTTCGAAAATCATGAATCATCGATCCGACATTGCTTTAATTATCTGCAAAATTAAAAGTACAGTGAATTTTCGATGCCATTCGAAGAATCTGTATACACTGATAGGCCTAGCCCACACGCCTCGTGCCCAAGTCCAACAACTTATGAAGCTCAGTCTGTAGGCCCAGCTGTATTAATGTGGCCCGTGATTGTCGCGTCCGTTACCGCGAGATATACTGGGCCCGTTACATAACCTAGCTATATAATGCAAGGGTGTTGTTGGTCGGGAGGGTGCGCAACAAGTTTATCTCTTTACTCTCTTGATTACCTTCTACTTCTCTGCGAGATCTTGAGCGATTATGTGAGAGTGTGAGATTGAGTGCTTGTAATAGTTGTTGCTTTGTTGGCGCTGCGTGTTGTGGTGTGAAAACTGTACATTGGTGGTCAGCATCAATCAAAATTCTTATCATCGATCATTACAGGAATCATAATACAAAGTTGCAGGAAAAAAAAGGAAAGCGACCAAGAAAATGTACACTTTACACGTAGTTTTTCAACTCTAAAATTGACACTTTACACGTAGAGACAGAGTGTTACTTTTAATATCTTTTGTGGTGGTGTGAAATGGAGTGAACTATTAAGCAGTTTTTCAACTCTAAAATAGAGTTTCACTCGATTGAAAATGACCCTTGGAGAGCTCTATTCGCTTGAACCTCTCGCAATTAATTTAATTTTCTCATTTAATTGCCAATCGCATGTTCATGTCTCTTGTGTTAGAAATGCAAGAAAATGCATGCATTTCAAAAGATACAGCAGTTGAGATCTAATCAAGTGATGAAGTGAAAATCGTTATAATTTGCCTAGCACGTAATTGCACGAAACAAAAGCTTTTTTTTTTTTTTTTTGACGACAGCTAGTATCTGTTTTCACAGATTAAAACCTAGTCGTCTAATTAAATAAAATTAAGCCGCCTATACAGATGACAACATTTTGTGACCAACCTAATACACTTTTTTCATTAGCCCGAATTGACAGTAAAAATCACTATGATCACTACTACGATAAGATCTACAAGACTTGTTTAAACTTAAGAGCCCTTCTAATTATGTATCATCATGTTTCATCGACTACTATACATATTATTACTCTCTCCGTCCCGAGTGAACTTATCTTATTTTGATTTCGACACGGATATTTTTGTGAGTAGGTGATTTGTGTACATATGAGTGGGTGATTGTGTGTATATGAGTGGGTAATTGTATGTAGAAATGTAGGTCCCACGAAGAAAAAGTAGGAGTTTGTGTAGTAATTATTTTTCTTTTGAGGGAAACAAGATAAATCGGGTGGGACGGCAAGAAAGGAATCTGAGAGAACTCGGGTGAGGCCGGGGAATATTATCTAATTAAATCGGTCCGTCCACTTAATTTATCTAGAACATTAAATGGATTAGTATATTTTGTTTAGAGGGTTTTAAGTGTGAGGTAGTTATAAAGATCAATAAATTAAGGAAGATTAAAGGTAACATCAACTTCCCTAATCCTAACATATCATTATTGCCACGCACGTCCTTGATGCAATCATCAAGATTCAAGAAACTTTAAGATCGAAAAGCACACTCAAAGAGTGGTTTGCCATCGTTTATTTTGAATTTGAGAGTAAATTAAATTATTACCTCGTAACTTTAAGTAAAAGTACATGGCCTTTGAAAAAATCTAAAGTAAAGATTCTTCCCTAGTGTGAAAAAAGTATAATTACAACTGGTATTTAGAAGGAGAAAATAAGTAGTAGTCTTCCCTTTTTAACTTTAACAAATAAAAAATTAAAATGTAATAGTACTTCCAACGTTTCGTTCTATTTTCGGCTCCTTTCTACTTTAACAAATAAAGAATGAATTAAAAATGAATTTTCCCTTTTTTTCAATTTGTCTTCTCTCGATATCCTCTCTCTTGCGATTCTCTCACGCTCTGCCATAATTATTATTTTGAGTTCTTAGAATTATTATCTAAATTAAATTGAATTGTGATTATCTTTAAAATGAATATTATTTATTTTATTTTAAAAATTCTAATTAGTTGGTTTCTAGCTATCATTTGTTTTGCTAATTATTGTTTTAATTAAGATGCGATTTCGTTTCACATGACAATTCCATTTATGCATAATCCTTATGTTTTATATGCAAAAAATTATGTAATTTTACAATATGCATAACCTTACATTTTTATACGAGAAAACAAAAGTATAAAATTATAGAGTACTTTTGCATAAAATACATAAGGATTATCATAAAATATATAAAAATTATGCATAGTTCGTAATTCTCACGTAACTATAGGTTCTCACAGGATCCACACCATATATATATATATATATACACACATATATAGTGGATAAAACCGATTAATTCGAAGTAATTAATAAACCGCTAATTCTGTAAATTAATCAAAAATAATTTAGATAAAACTCTTTTTTTTAATAATCTTTCAATAAAATGGACGATCGGAATTAATGGTAATCATGATTAATGCATATGTTTGTGTGGTGGTGCATGGCTTGGATTTTTAAGGAGTACTAACTTGTTAAGGCATATGCTTAATGTGGAGAACTGTATTCGTCAAAGAAAGGGCATTACAATGTCCGGATTACTCCCATTATTTTATAAAAATAAATAAAGAAAAAGAAAGAAAGAGCATACAGTAATTATGTTTATTAATTGTTTTAAATCTTGGTAATTTTGCCTAAAGAGTCAATAAACTATTGAACTTTGGTTAAATTACTTCTTTTTACTTAATTGATTCCTACAATATTAGAATTTGGCAAGTTTAATTGATCATTCCGTTAATTTTTCGGTCGACCTATGGTAGTCAACGAATTTTTGAAAAAATATTAAAACGCAATAAGGCTATTTTGGAATATTTTTTACTATCAGTTCGTTCAAATTTATTAAGTTTGAGGTCTAAAACATCCAACCGAAAAAATAAGCGAAATATCAATTTAAGTTGGATTCTTTTATAAATTATATGGGATGAGAGAATAATAGAGATTGAGGGAAAATCGATGTGTCTTATTATGAGGTGGAGATCTCTATTTATAGAATCTGAATGAAGACATGAGTTGTAAGGGTTTAGATATGACCATCATCTATAGTAAATCTTATATACAACAAATTCTAATATTTTTGAGGATCAAATTGGCTAAAAAAATTCATAAATTTAGAGTAGAGGTGTGTGTGTGCGGATTTGTTTGGGGGAGGGGGTTTCGAGCAAAAAAATTAACCCGATCTAAACCGTTGGTTTTTTTTTCCAAGACTAATATGACAAAAGTTTAGCCTATTTAGTTGGTCAGATTAACTAAAATTGATTTACTGATCTTAGAGGAATTTGAACCAAACATATTTATGACAGTCCTCCAAAGTAGGAGATACAATCCCCACGTCCAAACACAACCCACCAACCCACTAACAATATTTAATTTAGAAAAATTTTGGGTTTTAAAAATAATCAGTGTCATTTGATCTTAAAGTAGGCGTGCTTGAGTCAATGCCAACAAATTCCTCAAATCAGTCTTACCAATTCAGTTATGGTTATGATTTCATTTGATTTCTTACTTCTAATAATTACATCAACTATCTATTGTATGATTAAATCTTCCAAATGCAATTCATAAGACATCTTTATATGCCCATTTCACAGTCCATCCATGTAGGCTAATGGGCGAGGGGGAGAGAGAGAAGAGAGAGAGAGGGAGAGAGGGACAAGAGAGAGGAGAGAGAGAAGCAGTCTCATCTTCGCGTCACGGATTGGCCGCGCCGCTGACTTCCTCCGCCTAGCCGTCTACCTTTGGTGCATAGTGCCCAATCGGCGCTGTTTATGCTGCGCTGCCTTGTTTACAAATCCAAGTAACCCAATTTTATGATTTTTTTTTTCGCTTTTGTAGTAATTAAGTTGAAAATGATCATAATTAAACTGAAATATTCGCTCACTTAATCTGAGTTTGTACAACAAACAGACATACAACCCATCCATATATAGAAAGCTAAGGGTAAATTCAAGTATTATTAAAAACCCCAACTCCAAAACCCTTGCAGCTTTCCACTTGCTTTCTCATACTTTTTAGCTTAGAGCAGCTCCCGGAATATACTCAACCTCATCATTCTATCTGCAAGTATAATTTTAAAGTCAGTTTAAACCCCTAATTTCTAAAATCATGAATCATCGTTCCGACATTAAAAAAAAAAAAAAAAAAGGTCAGTCCAAGATCCTTCATAAACACATTTTATCATCAATCGGTCGCTCAAAACCCCAGCTTCCCAAATCAAGAATAAAGTAATCGAATCCAAAATTGTTTCATTTGCTAAATAATTAACAACTTCATCATCAATTGGTCAGCTCAAAAACCTAATTTCGAAATCATGAATCAAGTTATCATTCCAAAATCCCTTCATCTGCAAAAACAATAACTCCATAAACGCATTAATCATCGGTTGGTCAGCTCAAAATCTTTAAATTTCCCAAATCAAGCTCAGCTATCCATCCAACATTGTTTGATCTGCAAATAAGTTCATAAACTCATCGATGAGTTCAAAACCCTAATTCCCCAAATCATAAATCACCATCAACTAACCTCGACATCATCCACCTCGACTCCTTCTTCCTCCAGAAACCTCTGGAAGAGCAGGAGATTCTCCTCTTTCGGCTGGTAATGGCCGCTTCTTGAATAACGCCTAGCAAGAATAGAGACAAACGTGACACGAGAAACCCAGGGAAACATTCGAAAAGCAAACGTCGTAGTTATGATTACTCCCCTCTTGTTTTACTCCAATTGTGCGGTATTAATCATTTTACGGGTTACTAATGCGTCCACTTTTCGCTTTTTAGTAAAGTAATACTAAAAAAAATTTAGTAGATCCCCTTTACTTTATCGGCTCATCTCTACTTCCTTGGCGAACTTTAACTTGTCTCGTCTTAGAAAAGAAATTGGACGGTGGAGTATGAGACGGAGGGAAGTAATATTCAGAGCCGAGACCTTGATTTTCCCACGGCAAACCTTCAAAGTCCGGCGCACAGCACGTCTTCGCCCGGCAAGGAAGGAAGAGTGGTGAAATTTCCCTCTCTCCTTCTCACCAACGTAGAGCTCATATCTCGGGCTCAGTACGTACATGTACGTCTGCCTTTGAGTATCCACAAACTACGCCGTTGTCTGTACTTAGTTTTTCCTTCCGCCACATCACCTCAAAATATATTCTTTCGCTCTGCAATTCAAGTGCACCATTGTTGGAGAACCTACATTTATCAATAAATTGGGGATCACTTACTTACATCATTAAGTGGCTCACTCGCTCTGGTCTATCACATATGTTGGTGGAAAATTTTCCGTCTTCTAGTTGATGAATATACATTGGGATGGGGGTGACATTATTTGGTTTGT